>JAVRXN010000010.1:76992375-77174875 GCA_033556935.1 Timema podura
ATATATAAAACACAACATAATACAAACTTACAATAATGTCAAAAAATTTCTCAGAGTATATTTTCTATCTTTTGTCAAAGCCATTTTTTCAAAAACTTTACTAAAATCAACTCGCTAAGCTAAATCATTTTTAAAGCACAAAATTGATTATATGATTAAGTTGCTCTTGACCAGTTGTGCTTCTTTGCCATGCTTTCAATAAATTTGCCAGTCTGCTGAACGATCTTTAAGCTGAAGAAACAGTAACTGGTACTGTACCAAACAGTTTAATGCCAAGGCAGATATGGAGGAATATACCTTGCAGTTTTTTGTCATAAATTGCGTTCAGGAGTCTAATTGGGCTTCTTTCAGTTCCGAAAATTGTCTTATGTTCAAGGTAAAGGATTTCGTTGAGTAAGTCTTCTGACAGATACTATTCATGTGTATTTACAAGTCTAGCTTCTATTGTGGTAAGTTGACCTAAGTTCTGGAGTTTAAATTGGGTGAGAATAATTCATATATGGTATCTGCTGCTTCAAACTTGTCTTTAAATCGTTGATAATAAAAGGCAATACTGGTTAAACTACAAAAATTTTGAGATATTGTTCAAGTCCTTTAGACGTTTTTTGGTTTTCTGGGGCCGTCTTTTATTCATCGCAGCTGGTTGTGATTGGTAGTGAGTGATGGTGCGTGCACATCCTATTTCCTTCTTACGTAGAAGAAACTATATATTGACGCCAAAGCAAATGGTTACAAAAAAAAAGTGCTACTTCCTGGAGTGAGAGTTAACACTTTTTAGGTGGGGGATTGTAACATTATTGAATTTTACAAATCCACTACGTCAGGGCCCCCCCCTAATCCCCTCCTTGTGGGGGCCATGGAAATGGTCCAACATATCTGGAGCTAAAGTTTAGCTAGAAGTTTCCAAATAAATGTTAATTATGTGTTTTCCAATGTTCATTCGAAATCTTTGAAAATTTTTTTACAACAATTATAAATGGCTCAGATTTCAAAAATAAATCAAAATACGAAAAGAACTTGCTCCATTGTTCACACTTTAGTACATAAGTATTTATAACTATACCCATTTCAGTCTACAATTTTAGAAGTAGGAAACCTTGTAGTTATATTAATTAAAACATTCTTCTAATAGTGTATAATAAATCAAATTAATACATATTTGCAATAAAGGAATATTCCAGTGTGTCCAATTTTTAATGAGTACAGTTAATACAAGGGTAATTAAAGCTAAATCTAAAGGATTTATAAGAGCATAGTGGAAATGGGAATGCGAATATTAAAATGATCAAATACAAAATGAAAACCATTTCTAGTGTACCCTCCAGTTAATTAAACCCTGACCTCTCCTCGTCAACGTTGACCTTGTGCTATCATATATAATACGTTATACACTAGTTCTGGATATAAAATGACTTGCCTTATTGCACATCAACTTTCCATGGACATGGGCATTTATGTGTGCTGCGATTAAAGAAAATACCATTGAGAGACATTGATTCGTATCCATAGGGGGTGAATAATTTATTTTTAGTATAACCCTAAAGTAGGTAATATAATATTGATTAGGATTTCACTCAACTCAAACCTATACTTGGAGTGGTCGTTTATGTAGGCCTATTCGACACAACCCATAAACAGAACTAGCCATGACATTTGAAAAGAAAACAAATACGAAGATTGTATACATCATTGCCACCCGGAATAGTAAACCAGGGTCCTCTAGGGCAGTGTTGTTCAACCAAGTGTACGCGTACCTATAGGTGTATGCAAAGACATCCAAGGTGGTAGCTAAAATTAAAAAACACACAGAGGCTATATTTCTCATTTAAAACTTATTCGTTAGTACATTATTTTGAATATAATTTATATTAGATGTAATTTATGGACCAATAACTTTGGCCGCATGGACTAAGGCATCATTCTTGCAATATATTATACTGCCGATGACGGGGAGATCGCGGTTCAATCCCGGTAGGGTGTTTAGAGTGTGTTTTTTTTTTCTAAATTGTTTACCACTCTCTTTACACACAAATGTGAGTATGCTTCTTTTAAATCCAACCTTCCTTATCGCTAACCAATTAGCATAAATTTTATATAGACGTATAAATTTAATTGGTAGTAAGACGGGCTGCTAAAAATAGTAAGAAGATTTAACCAGGGTCTACTAGGGCAGAAGTATTAAATCTAGGTTACGCATACACATGAGGGTATGAGAAGACATCAAAGGGGGTAGGTAAAATTAATCTTACTATTCCTCCAGGGTATTCGATTAATTCATATTACAGTAAGTTTTAATGCCAATTTAGAGTATGGTTAGCACATGGCAATTTAATGTGAATGTATATCGAATGTAAAAAAGTAGCCAGCAACCTATAGATAAAATTTTGGTTAATGGTAGCGTAGTCAAAATGTCAGTTTATGATAATTATTTTCATATAAGCCCATACATTTATTTAAAATGATCTTTCTACCACTTTTGTAGACCAATGGAGCAAGTCTAATTTTAAAAGGTTAAATGAGGATCTTGGAGTTTAATGTAAAACAATACTAGGTTCTAATAACTAGTCGGGCGTACTCAAATTGCGGAATAAAGTATACCTCTCAGCAGGCATTCAATTAGGGCGCACTCAAATTGCGGAATAAATTATGCCTGTCAGGATGTGCACATGAGTTTAGGAACAGCCTGTATTCACATTAAACTCATAGCTCCTAACCTAACTTAACCTAACCTAAAATAACCTAGTATAACCTAGCCCAACCTAGCCTAACATAACCTAACCTAAACTAACATAACCTAAACTAAAATAACATAATATAGCCTAGCCTATCCTAACATAAGCTAGCCTAACATAACCTAAACTAACCCAAAATAACCTAACCTAATCTAATCTAGCCTAGCCTCCATTTTTCATTTTGAACAAAGTCATTATAAATTTAATTTCTACCCCACAGTTCGTGTAAGGGTATTACCAACCTCGGATGAGTTGCTCCGCAATTCGTGTGCACCCGTATCACTTGTTTCGCAATTCGTGTGCAACGAATTAATCATCCTCATGCTCAGTCCATTAAAAGGAGGACTAATAAAATCACAAATACAGAACCAACCCAAATCAAATGTGGGTACACTTCCTCTTCAGTTATATCTCCTTAATCCCTGCTCCATTACTGTATTTATTGCGTATAGCCTATACAGGAAGTAGGAAGTTATGTAAAATACAAAACAACTATAAATATATCTCAAAGCTTCAACTCAGTAGCATTGGATAAGTATTTTATTTAAAGTGTAATCAATTCATTCCTTTTTCTTAATTTTCATATTCTAATTACATTTTTAAACATGATTTCTTAAGGTAATTTAATATGAGATAACGATTGAAGAATAAATACAGGTTAATTTTATTTAAGGCCTCTTCACAGGTGCTGGTGCCTTTAAACTTGACTATTTACAGATTTGCAATATAAATAATTGTATGTTACCAGGCCTTTCAGTAATATATAAACTTTTTATTTTATCCAAGAGTGCAAAACAGATATAATTTTAAATTATTTGAAATAGGATTAAAGATTTGTAATCACCAGCGTTCATCCAATAAAAATAGTACCTATTTTTGTTTACTTCAAATGTAGGGATAAAATATTGAATGTGTAGACACGATATAAATATGATCATACAATCAACTGCATCTTCATTTACCTGTATAGAGAAAATGATAAAACTGTTTGTTCGAATGTCACAATGGGGTAAAACACCACCTAGTGCATCATGCAATAATTAATATAAACTCGCTCTAGTATCCGCATGATCTAAGACAGGGATGGAATATATATGGCACGCGTGCCACTAGGTGACCCACGATTACGAATTGGGTGGGTCATTGAAATGAAAAAAAGATTAGCATTAAAAACTCTCCACAATGTGGATTTAAAGTCACGTCACAATCAAATTTGTGAAGTCAATGGTTAAAAATCATCTTGGATTGTATTTAAGTACATCATGTATGCTGTTGAAGACAACAAGCCATGGAGTGGACATAAATATCTTGGATAGCAAAATACAATATATTCTTTAAATATAAACATGATACTTGGACATGGGAATTGAACCCGGGACATTAGGCTTGATTCTTCAAAGCTCTAGTTACTGTGCTATCCAGGAGTCGTCCCGTGCCTAGGCTCATGCTTCACTTGTATTTTAAGGCAGAGTCTGTGTTGGACATGTGGAAATCATCAGCTACATATTAGTGATCAATTAATATCATGAGCTATCAGATAACACTGCAATATTTGACTAGGTATCTAAGGCTTTATGCCACCAATATTACAATGACAATTGAACGCATTCTTAGAAGATGAAGGATTAAATAGTAAAGCTATTTAATTTGTTAATTACGGTTATAGCTGCATCTAAATATCATATTTTTTAGATTGAAAAATGACACCTGGACTACTGGCTATAAAAGTAACTAACAATTAATATAATAGCTTTGTTATTTAATTCTTCAAAATACAATATGTTTCCGATCAATATGGAAAATATGTATTTTTTTAACTCACGCTGTTACTTTCCATGTTTTTATTGAAATTATTGAATACTAGCAATCCCACATGGCGTTGACCGTAACCCACTGTGGTATAAGAATTATATAAGCCTCCTCCGTCCCCCCCCCCCCCCCGCGCTGCCCGTGACCCACTGGGGTATACAATTTAAATAAGGCTTCCCACCCCCCATGGTGTCCGATTTCAAATGGAAACGTTATCTCTGAAACTTAATTCAAAGAGAGATTAAAAATATTTTCTTCAAAAATTTGTTAAAAATAGCCTAATTAAGAAGCTAACTAAAAATTTGGCTTCGAGGTGCATTCGGACCCCGTTCCGTCTACCTATGTTAAAAATGTCAGATCTCTGTATGCAGTAGACTTGGTTGGGCATCGTACACTCACAAACACACAGACAAACACTTCCTTTAATTATTATAGAAGATAATATTATCTATAACACTCACATTGACAATTTAATACATTTTACTTCATTAAAATTGTAAGCATAATTAAAATATTTACAATCTGATTTTAGTTACTCTTCAGGTTTTATAGTATTTAACATGTTATTATTTTTAAATGCTCATTAAATAAATGGCACGGTGCAGCGCAGAGATTTTCTCCCACGTTTATCCTTAAATAGACATCCTTACTATTATAGATGTGAATGTGAGTTTGTTTGTTTGTTTGTTTGTTACGCTTTCAAGCATAAACTACTCGACCGATCATCATGAAATTTCGCATACACGTTGTCATGGGTACAGAAAAGGACATAGGGTACCTTTCATCCAGAAAAAATGCGAATGTGAGTTTGTTTGTTAGTTTGTTTGTTATTGTTTGTTACGCTTTCACGCCTAAACTACTCGACCGATCATCATGAAATTTCGCATACACGTTGTCATGGGTACAGAAAAGAATATAGGGTACCTTTCATTCAGAAAAAATGCGAATGTGAGATTGTTTGTTTGTTTGTATGTTTGTTATTGTTTGTTACGCTTTCACGCCTAAACTACTCGACCGATCATCATGAAATTTCGCATACACGTTGTCATGGGTACAGAAAAGGACATAGGGTACCTTTCATCCAGAAAAAATGTGAATGTGAGTTTGTTTGTTTGTTATTGTTTGTTACGCTTTCACGCCTAAACTACTCGACCGATAATCATGAAATTTCGCATACACGTTGTCATGGGCACAGAAAAGGACATAGGGTACCTTTCATCCAGAAAAAATGTGAATGTAAGTTTGTTTGTTTGTTTGTTTGTTTGTTATTGTTTGTAACTCTTTTGTCCAATGCCAAAAATTTGTATGTATTTGTGCCAAATAGAAGGACATACAACATAATATATAGGAGCGTCCTAAAATAATGATCTATTCTGTGCCCATGATTGCAACGGTCAAGAACAAGCGGAGTAAATAAGGGATTTTAATTAACTGTAAGTAAAATTTAAGATGGAGTAGGATCTTCTAATTCGTGGCAAGGCATAACCTGTGACTCTACTGACACACACTCCGCTACTTCTTTTCTACTCCTACACTTAATCCTGATTTATATTGTGTAGTTTGTTTTTTTCTTTATCTCTACCTCTATTGACTAACAACCTCAATATGTTCATCGTTATTATTGTCATATTCCCTGTGTCAATCGACAACCTGAATTTATTGATAAAATCTACATTAACGCGAGCGAAGCCGCGGGCAAAAGCTAGTTTACTATAAAACTAATAACATTTGTGAAACTAGATAGTAGGTCTATACATTGTTGTAAAAACACTACACCAGATATCATAAATGAAACAATATATACTGTTAATTACTTACTATATGACATTAAGAACTAGGAACACTGTTACAGAAAAAGTGAGAAATATCTTTGTCCACCAAAGAGAATACGAATCAAATTCGTTTTCAAATACCTGAATTGAAAAGTACATATAGGCCTATTTTCCTGTAGTTCAGAAATTATTGGTTTTTACAAATACACTTCAAATAAAAGAATTTTATCTTTAATAGGACTACAACTCTTAAGATGATATGTTATTCTATGTCATATAATTGCAGAGAAATGATGAAAGTTGGAAGATTATTGATTCAAAAGTACCCTTGAAGTCATTTTCATGAGAAAATGAGAATTGCAATCTTGTTTAAAATGATCTCCAGATTTAAATTGTTATCATAATCCTTAGAGCAAATTTTGAGAAAATGGATTTTTTCTCTTTTTGAACTTCAATAAACTACCCCTAAATATAGGTTTAGATATTTAGTTCTAAAAACCCCTCGGAGGAACCTTATGAAAACCCTAGATTCCAAGCTTTAGGCCAATTGATAAAACAGTTTCAGCTATATCCCAAGGTACAGACTGACAGACGGAAAGACAAACGGCATTTGAAAAAAGCCCTTTTATTTTGGTTTCAGGGTGTCATGAAACTTCAACATTTATCAAAATATTAAGTTCAATTTTCTTGACGAGCACAATACTCTCTACCATATGTGTTTAGAGAAAGTAAAAACGTAAATAAGAGGTGACATTTTAGACTAGTTTAAAATTCAGCTATTATTTAATTAGCACACTGGTTGTAGAAGTTTTGACATCCCTGTCTAAGGCATCTATCTCTTTTGCAATAGACTGAACTGCCAATGACGGACATATCAGAGCTTGAATCCCAGTCAGGTGTACTGAGAGGGTTTTATCTCAGAAGTTTATTCAATCTTCCTCCAGGTAAATGCAGTTAAATTCCTCTAAATTCGACCTTCCTCATCCCTAACACAGTAGTGTTGTTAGTACATAGATGTATACAACGAATGGGTAGTAAGACGTGGTGTTAAAAAATAATCTCAATCCCTCTGCTCTGAGCTGAACATACCAGTCAAATTAGAGTCTTTTACAATAGACTTTTAACATTTGACTTTGAAAAAAGGGAGCTAAAACTTAAATAGAAACATTTAATTTGATGTAATTTGATGTAAGAAAATTTTAATAGCATAAATGCTAAGGATTTCCTTTTGGTAGAGTGTTAGTTAGGTTTAAACTCATAACACGAATATAAGATAGGTAAATAGTTTTGCTACCGTTTGTCAATGTTTGCCAGCAAGCATTCCCATTGGCATGGTTATTTAAAATAAACCAATTTAGGCATAAGTGAAAGACAACATATGTATCTGTGTGAGAAACGTATTAAAGTGTTTTCAGTAAAAAAACCTATTAATTAAACACATGATCAATAAAGGTGGATTTACTTAATATATAATGTAGTTAAATTGTGTGTGCATTAATTAAATCATCCGGGAAAAACCAATTATATTGGTATGTGTATCTCTTAGCTCTAATTTTCTTTTAATATGGTTTAAATTATCACGTTGATTTTTATATTTAAATTATTAACATAATCCAGGAAAATATTGGTACATCAGTTTATATTCTACTTACTTCATCCCTAATCCCATTGTGTATTTCATATGCGTGTGTGCGATGATTACGGAATATTAACAAACACAGTTTTTGTAGAACCACTAATTAATTGACCGGCATTACAGAGAGACTCTTGACCAGCTGAGTAAACGCCTTTATAGTGAGTTCAAAATTATGAAGTTATTTATTCAATTGATAATACGAACAGATTTTTTACATTTATTTTTTCTGATATTTTCCCATTAATATACGGTACTGTATAATATTCAGGTAGTAATTTTGTTTTGTTACAAAGTAAGGTAACATCAAGTAGGACATTTTATTACTGTTACGTTGTGGATATGGCTACATCGACTAAACGTCAATCTCATCTAAACTGGTTGCCTGAGGCGTGGAGCCAGGGGTTCAAATCCTTGTCAAGTAGGTTGAGGGTGATTTCGCAATCTCCTTCATATAAAATGAGGATACATCTCCTTTATATTTTACCTTCCTAAATCATAGCCACAAATTATAGATGAATATGTGTGTGCAATATTTACAGAATCTTAGCAAAAAAGATTTTAAATCTATGTGATCCTCTCTAAGATCACTTATTATTTACGTATGTATGGTGACCAAATGTTTGTTATAAATATCTTTGAGGAAACGTAATTACATTAATTTTAGAATCATGGATACACTGGTTAAAAACAAATAGAAGATATTGTGTTGTAATATAATAAAAACATTTCCATTAAATGGATAGTTTACTTTGCTGTCAAACGTTGTGGATAGCCTGTCAGAGCTATGCTCGAATGTATATTCGGATGCATCCAGTAGGTGAGCATGAGAACAAATCAAATCTTCTACTGACACTATAGGGCACAATCTGTTTTGAACGGCCTCTAAAAGTGAAGAAGTTTCATTTTTAGCGAAGTAAACCTAATAAAAACTAAAAGTTAGCAAAAAAAATCATAAAACTATGTAAAACCTAAACGCGTTTGTATGGATATTTGCGATTACATCACTCAAAAAGGGACAGTGTGAGAGCCTCACCAAGACCACTGTTAATCACTATTGCTCTAATCCATACTGGGATCTGAGATGTCTGTGGGGATATCCTGGATCCACCACATAGTTTTCAATCCTGGATAAAAGGATTGGTAGCGCCTGGTAGCTTGTCATGGAAGGACTGCAAAAGCTTCCGGAAGTGGTCCTTGATAAACATAATATTCAAGTTTGAGTGCAGACTCTCATTGGGGACGTACCAGGGTACGTCCACACAAATTCTTGTACAAGTGTGTGTCTACCATGTATAGCCAAAAATTGGCCTAAACAACTGCTTGCATAGCGTTAGACCCCTACTTATGGACAGGATGATACGCCGGTTCAAAGTGAGCCTGCCCTGAGTAAATCTGGAGGTAGCTGTGTTCGTCATGATATACATGTATCCAGCGTAAAATTAAGGTGATAGCACTGTTCACCAACCCAATCTGGTCTCCGAACAACTGGACCAGGGCCAGCCTGACGTACTTTTCCTTCCATATAAATATGTGTTATTTTCCACTTTCAAACTTGTTCACCAGATGGTCAGCCACACCTATATTAGTTGAGGTACATCCCTGGCTCCAGCCCTCTACATTATGCCTCTATAAAGAGCTGTGTCTTCTGCGTACAGCGCTAAACTGGTTTCAGAGGACCTTGGAATATGATTCATATAAAGGCAAGGGGTCTAATAGGGGCCCAAGAGTTACTCCATCCCCAATGGGTTGGATTTGGGTTGTGTCAGTCCAAATTGTTGCGGACGGTATTTATATTATATGTAAGATTGTAAAGCCATATCTAGGTTAAAGGGAAATTTTGGGGAAATGATTTTTGAAAGGAATCATTCATAACAAAATGGCAGAAGTATTTTCCCATTTAATAGTCTCGCAAATAGTAGTCGTGCAGACATCTTAACCAAATAGTCAATAAAACTGATTAGTCGGTAAGATTATAAGGATGTGCACTCATTTGTAGAAGTAGAGAACGTTGGCAGATTCCCAGAGCTCAGAGAAATGTCTCAAAAACATGTAAGCACTGAAAAAATCCAAGAGGAGCTCGCTTCCAAGGGAAGGTGTTGGAGTACCACGTTTTAATACCGTCAGTATAAGTAGGTATTTTTGAATTTTGGAGTTCTTTATGCCTGAAACATGTATGCCGTAAGATCAGGCTCATTTTTAAATGATCGCAACAGTGACATACTCCACGTGCGCAATATTTAATGGAGCGGATCTACCCATTCCGTTGTCTAATATAGAGCCCTGTTGTTAGGATCCACATCATTTCAATTTTATCAGCCACAAGAATCTGTCCTAAACGCCCATTCTCCAAATATTGTCCTCTCATAAAATTTTCAACTATTTTTGAACCATATAGTGAACATCATGGACTTTGCGGTTTGAGTTGGCATGGTCTACCGGGTCTCTAAAGGTTTTCCAAGTCTTCCTCAGCCAATTAGTTTCTTGGGCGTGTCTATGGATATAATTGGGCAAGGAACTCTATTTAGCTCTCTTAGGACTGTGCCTCAGCAACAAAGTTAAGCTCCAAGTGCTTCTTTGTCGGTGGAAGGTATGAGCATCTGATTTATATGGATTTTGGTGACTGATAGAAATTTAGGTTAGTGTTCCGAAATCTCTTCCCACATCCTTTATCCCCCCTCCACTCACACACAAAAACACACCTTCATACAGGATTAAGTCAATAAGGAGGTGTTCTTTTGTTGTCATTGTCAGAGGATTTAACGATCCATACATCCCTTTTAGGTGGAAGAGCGTTTGTATAAAAACATGCATTCTTTAGTTGGGCACATACCCCTAACGTCACTGCAATGTCCCAGGAACTGTTTACAGCTTGCACAGGTTCTAAAAACTCTTAGGTAGTAAAGTTAACAAGTCCAATTACAAGTATGATGGTACCGAATTTGGGTTGATACCCTAACGGTTTCATTAAATGTCAAGGTTTTACATCCCCATTAGAGCAAAGTATTAGGTAAACAATTAAGATAGGGCCAGGCCTTTGACCTCTGGGCTAAGCCCCTTGTTTCGTCATAATCATCCAATCCCATTTCATTTCCAAGCTTCCCACCAGGCTTAGGGTCTATCACAAGGCTAGTCTCCTTGTACCCGAAGCTAATCCCATTCCACAGGGTCTAGACCCCAAGCCTTGAATGTGAGGACGGGGTGTTCCATTTTCGACCACCAACCTCAAACACCCCAGGTTCAGGGTTAGGCAGTTCTCACGGAACACAAGAGTTAACCCTACTTAGATAAGAGGTTAGGCCAAAGTTGGGTTTGATACCCACATTGGACACTAGGGGGAAAATAAGCTTATCATAAAAATGATAGCCACATAAACATGAATATGAAATAGGGTCTGGAGATAAAAAAAATATTATTTGGGAGTGGTGAAAAGGGGGGTGAATTATCAAAAGGGGTAATGGTGCAAAGAAGGGCTGTGGGGGCAGAAGGGGAAATTATAAACGAGGTGTTCAAGGGGCACGTAATAAAAAGTGGAGAAATTAAATGAAAAGTTATCTAAACAGTGTGCTTAAGGGGCCTAAGCACTACTATGTCCTGCATTTTCATCAGTTTATTGAAAATTTATTTACTATTTACAAATATGTTAATAAACTAAAAATCAAAAACACTAGTAGGGAGTTCTTTTATAGCACTATTGTTACTAGTGTTTAAATAAACCAATTTAGAAAAGAATCTGTTTTTTGATAATGTACTAATCCATATCTTGTTTCAAATTTAAACTATAACCTAAAAAGATTGCAGAAAGCGGTACTAAAAAAAGATTCAGTTAAATTTAGAATATCAACTATTTCAGATGTGTAAACTGTTCAGAATCTGAAACCAAAACTAGAATAATGTCTAATAAGACTTTTTATGCTCTAAAATGACAATGCAGTGGTTTGTGACCGAACACAATAGCACCCCCTCCAAACCCCCCATACTTTCCCATGTCTATTCAGACAATATTGTGTACTATGTCTATGAGCTTGTAGTCAGCCAGACCTCCAGACCAGCACTTTTGAAACATGTTGCCGTCCCACATAGAATGAAACTAGCTGACGAAGACTTCAGCGATGGAACGGGGAAAGAACATTCAAATTATAGTGTTCCACCCAAAAGTTAACCAGAGCCACCCATCCCACTATTGTTCTCGACTACAGCTTCAACACACCAAGAGTTGCATCTTTTCTATTAAGGCCTATCCATATACCACAAGTATAGTAAGGTAGCATCAAAAGTAGACAGCAGACAAAATGCGTGCGGTTTTGTTGGTTATATTCCTTCATTGCTACATATAGCGTTGCTTGAGATTTGAAAATGTGTTATGCATATTGAAATAACTAATATTTCATATATTAATTAATAATTTATTAGGACCTCCTCAAAAAAACTTATATAATAAAATTAATTAAGAAAAGTCTAAAATAAGATTGTAGTTCTTTATAAACATAATTATTACTCATAATAAGTGACGTAACTATTTGCGGGCATAGCCATCTGGTTTATATAATACTGACCATAGTTTTGACGATCCCTGGCCGGTCAGAATTTAGGTGTACTTCCCAAATATGTTATTTTATACATTCTCTGTCTCTTAAGGGGATGTGCACCTATTCACATAAATTTAGTCCCTTAACCATCTTATTTTGATGAAAACCTTAAGTATAAAATCAGAGCCATTGGTTTTAGGCAATGGTTAAAAAATAATTAATAATTTACATTTTCAAATTTTGCTTTATAATTACATTGTCTGACAAGAATGCTATATTTATAGTATGAATTTCCAAATTGCTAGTTTAATACTTTAATCATTCTCAAGAGAAATATCACCATATCAAGGGGACATTTAATTATCAACGCAATTTATTGTCAATGTAGGCACCACGTATTAGTAGTTTTCAGGGATATCCATAAGTTTACACTAATGAGGTAAGGTTGAGGTTGGTATTATTTATATTAATTGTACCTGAATTTACATGAAGAGAGTGGGAATGGTTTTGGGAAAATCCAATCCCAATACACACCACTGGGATTCAAACTTGTCACTGGAAAGCCATACAATAGGAATTTGAGGGACTAGCACCCAGCCCACTTATGCAGGTAAAATTAATATTAATAATTATTTTAAAGGTAGTCCAGATCAACATTTGGTCAGATACAGTGTTTACAATGCACTGTATCCTCTGGTATGGGCTAAAACAAGTTGTTACTTTAATTTACTTGTCTCAGTCTCACTAATGGCTCAGACAAACATAAATGTGGCAGAGGTATGAACGATACTAGTAATAACATTAGATATACAGCCAGTCCCTGTGATGAATGGAGTGAAGATGTTGCTTGTAGGGTCAGTTGGTGTATGTACTTCAGTGAGCTTTGACAGAGTGATCTGCAATTATAGTACCTTCTGGCCCAGTGAGGAAAGCAATGAGAAACTACCTCACTCCTCATTTACCTATTACACCTATTTAGTGCTGCCTAGGTTTTACAGCTGACGGTGTAACTGTTGAGGATCCAACTAACCTTCAGGTTGAGTACCATAAACACACATTTTAAAGAATTAAATTATTGCTAGTCTTTTTTATTCCATGCATCATAAGAGAAGCATAATATATAATAAAAATAACACTGAGAAATTCAAGTTATAAATTAAACTAGAATCTACTAAAGTTGGTTTTAATTGAAATATAAATTTTCATTTTTCATTTTTTTTAACGTGCATTTGATGTAACCACTCTAAACCGGTTGATTATATTAATAAAAAACTTATTAACTTATTAAATCTAGAATAGACATAAAATAAAGCTTTTGGCCGTTAATTTATCGTTGTGAATGGGGAAACCCACATTTCACAAATGATGAGTTTTTCAGCCATGTCAGCAATTGACCCCGAGACCCTTATCTCTTTAAAAAGACACGTTTCCGACTAAGCTAAGGTTTCAGACCTCAGTTAGAAACAGCCAAATAAAATAACTTAGAAACAAATCAAACATACATTATTGATATTAATTATTCTTTTCCAGCATGTCAGGGCTACACGCATCTAAATATTCTATGGGGTTAGGGATGAGGAAGGTAAAGTGAACTGACAGCGTGGAGTGAGAGCGGTAAACAATTTAGGAAATAAACACCGTCAATACACCTGACCTGGATTAAAGCCCTGTTCTCCTCGTCAGAAGTGAACCAAACCAAACGAGCTTATTATTATTATTATTATTATTATTATTATTATTATTATTATTATTATTATTAATACCGCGTCTTACTACCCGTTCGGGTTATACGCACTTACGCTAATGTGTAATGGTAGGGTGATTGTGAGATGAAATGGAGGACTTACCGTTTAACGTGGAATCCGAACCACGGTGGAGGACTGGCATTCCTCACATTCACAAGTTGTGATTAATACACATTTTGTCAGAGGTGAAGGAAGGGTTTGGCAATCAGATAGATCTGTGCCGGGACCGAGGATTGAACCCCAGACCATCAGCACAGAAGTCTGACACCTTACCCCTAGACCACCAGGTCACCCTTAAGGAATAGATTGCGTGAGAGTTATACCAATGTTAATTGGATTAAATTATGTCACCTAAGCTATGAAGAAACCAATTTCTAATGTGTTGTAAATTTGGCAGGATAAATATGACCTATCATTTCCGTATCAGTGAATGAGGATAATCCTAAGCTAGTAAAACTTCTTATGGATCTACCTTTTTCTGACCTTAACTAATGAGAGAAATACAGTCTTTAAAGCTAAATACACCTAAATATCTCAGTGGTAAAAGCGCTGTCACCAAACGTTAAAAGCTCAAGTCTGGTTTAATGTCAAAGTTTATTTTTCAACCCAACGGAAACTTGTTATGTTCAAGAAAGAGGACACAAACATATACATTTTAAAATAAGGGTTATAAAATCATTTAATATAATCCCTTACTCCTTTTTTCATGTTGTTTCGGATGTGTTAGGGGTCTAGATGTCTTGCAGCTGAGTATACTATGTGGAGAAGATAATGGCAGGCAGGTAGGGTGTGGTACATCAAAACGAAGGTTGCGGTGCAGCCCAACTTGAATGGGTGTATCTTAGTTTGCCTACATTTCACTTCAACAAGGAAGGACACATTTTTTAAAAGGACAAGATGAAAATAAAATAAAGGAGATTTTGTATGGAAGAAATAAATAAGAGGAGTGTGATAGAAGTGCATTAAAGTATCACTCCATGTTCACTTCCGCTATTCAAACATGTAAGGTAATTTTTTTCATTCCCTATTGATCTTTGAATATAATTGTATTCTACTTATTTTCTTATGATCATAGTGTTATAGCAATGACACAAGTAACAGACTAGCTCAAATTAAGATATCTTCAGCTAGTGCTAAGGACACAATAATTGCCATAGGAGTTTTACTGCAACCTTGGTAACAGGATTACCCAACACAGCTATCTAGAATCTTTTAGGCACTGAGAGGGTTTAAGATCTGGTTCTCTCAGATTAAAGGTGAGATTAAAAAGAGTGAGAGATAGGGAGAGTATTTTGGGAGCCTTTATAGCAAAATAGTGAAGAGAAAAGTTATAAAATTTCTGGATGATCATAAGAAGTAATCAAGAACGAAAGAGGCTTAATTCTACACATCTACTTTGGATATATTTGATTTATTTCTCCAAAACATGTGTTTTGTCTTAAATTGGAGTATCCTTCCATCCCATCTTAAAGATCACATCACTTGTAGTCAGGTTTCCATAGTTAGAGCTCGTGGAGCGTTATGAAAATTAAATATAAATTGGAAAAAATTAATAAACACTAGCAGGTGACCCGGTGGTCTAGGGTTAAGATGTCAAACTTCTGTGTTGGGGGTTCGGGGTTTAATCCTCGGTCCCGGCACAGATTTATCTGATTGCCAAACCCTTCCTTCACCTCTGACAAGACGTGTATTAATCACAACTTGTGAATGTGAGGAATGCCAGGCCTCCACCGTGGTTCGGACTCCACGTTAATATGTAGGTCCTCCATTTCATCTCACAATCACCCTACAATTGCACATTTGCGTAAGTGCGTATAGCCCGAACAGGTAGTAAGACGTAGTGCTTATAATAATAATAATAATAATAATAATAATAATAATAATAATAATAATAATAATAAAACGCTATCTATAAGTATAACAGGTGTCAAAATTGGCACTACATGTGAAAAGAAAGCTTACTGCTTGCCAATGAAGATAAAAAACTAAATCTAGTAATTTCTTAAAATATTATTAATGTGTCTTCTAATGGCTGTCCGATTAGCCATGGAGATGATATCTAAATCGTAATTTTAAAAATTAGCAATTTTTCTCTTAAGCAGGTTTGTTTTCTATTTTGTAAATGTATGCGTATCAATTTAATTTTTTAATCTCTAGTGTTTCAGCAAAAGGGTGAATGAATCAATTCACTCACTGAGATATAGTTCTATAAGAGGTGTGGATGCGTATAACCCGAACGGTTAGTAAGACACGGTGCTAATAATAATATAAGAGGTGTTATAGGTTCTGATAGAGAGAGTATATTTAGGCATATTACTAAATTTTACAAAAGGAATATAAACAGGTGATATCTAATTACTGATACATCATACAATTACTCATGGTTTATTTCCTTCCAAATATATTAATCCTCCAATGTCAAACACTTTAGTATTATATAATAGACGGTATGTTCTACCATCAACGAGATTTTGCACTTTACTATTACATTCTAATAACTAACTTTAAATGTCATCGATAGTTTTTTGAGCAACTCACGTAAAATAAATGGTACTATCGTTTATAAGTTAGTTTAATCTATTATACCAACCTAAATCACTGTTAAGTTTAAGAGCAACTTTACCCAATAGCGCGTTAATTTATTTGAACTAGCGGAGGACTGAGAGAATTTGAATTATTTATATATGAGCTTTGATTTAATATTATAATCGATAAAGTGCACCCAAATAAACTTTCATAAAAGATTTGATAACCATTATGAAATCTTCATGTGAAAACTTCCCCCCACTGAGCCCAGACTTGATTTACAGTAAAAACCTAGAGTCCTGAGTTCATTTCCTGGCATGACCGAAAAATATTTCATTCGTGTAATGTGAATTTACTATTTCACAGTGATGAACTAACAGCTCGGGGCTGGATGTTGTGTCGGCTCTGGATTGATCATGGTTTATAGCTCGTGTGCTGATAAATTATTCAGTTCACAAAGTATATTTTAAATACCTCAAATAAATGATAAAAAAAAACTCAGACCGCCTCGTTAAAGGCGACCAAGCACAATACGATGTAATTCCTTATACCAATCGGCCATGGGTAAATAAATTAAATCAGTATACAATAAAAGTTTTAAGAGTGTAAAACACAATTGGGTAAGTATTGGAGTAAATATGTTAATAGGTTAGTCAATGACCTTACGTTTATAATAGTTAGTCAATGTTAACAATTCAAAAATTAGGTAAATAAAATCGTAACTACTTATTTGGGATTTACTATATAAGTAATGTAGCTTAGAGATATATTATTCCAAGACACATTATAATTAAATATATTGTATTAAACATATAGGATTGTTATTTTTTAAAAAAGGGTATCTAGTATTTACGCTTATATATTCAAATACTTACGAAGAGTACCAAAAGTATTGTTTAATTTATTCATTCAAATATTTTGCTTCACAATTTGATAAAAATATTATTATCGAATAAATGAGTTCAATACAACATTCATTGTATCTTAATGATTATTTTTAGTACATGTGTGGCTCTCGCCAAAAACTGTATATATTTCCTCATAAATATATCACTAACCCTACAATCAAACGTTTCATTGTTTAGAAAGCCATGGTGAATGGCAATTATTGTCCACTTGACGCAAGTCATTGAAGGCAGAGCGAGAGAGAGAGAGAGAGACTAACTGAATGTACCCTATCATTACCAAGCTCGCTTGTGAATGAATGTGGTCGAGGATTGAATGAAATTCTTGATACGTACAACTCAGTCTCGGTCCCTAGAATTCGTCAGGTATGTAAGGCGTTGGTCAACCGAGCAGCTTCTTAACAACGCAGTTGTTCATTTGAGAGCTTGACAATGAGTTTCAACGATCATGCTTTCTTTGTGACTGAGTGGTAAGGGTGGCGGACTATACATGGTCTACAACTGGGCTACACTAATTATATTCCAGATATCAAGAATTACTTTTTTTGTTCAAAGTGTGGTTGCTATCGTAAATTAATCCGTATTTAAGCTTGTCGACAATTATCATAAATAGTCATTTTCAGTATTTTCCGCTAAATAATAAGATAATCCGGTGAAATTATGTTATAATGCATGGAATACATAGTTTCTATGTTTATTAGTTATTATTTACCATTTATTATTCCAGTATAATATTTTCACTGCCAATTTTACTTTAAAGAAGCTGCCAAAGACACTTCATTTTAATAGAGCAATACAATTTTATAAAGCTAAATTTCCCATTTGACTTTGTGCTTTCCTAAGTTGTATTCTCCCATTTGACATTTTTTAATTTTCGATTGTTTTTAACCTTGAATAATTATGTATTTTGATTTTTGGTTTAGGTGGGTGGGAGGTGTGTGTCATTCTAAGAATCTGGATGGTGATGAACGATAGTTGAACCGAAAAATATGTCTCTAAAATTAATATTTAAGTGTGAAGTTGAAAAGATTGATTCCCGTCCACAGTCTAATTTCTGGATAGTCTGAAGAAGATCTTCAAGATGGCATCCCATTGCCAACAACTGATAGCAGCAATAAACTACCAGCAACATCAGCCAGAAGTAATAACGGCCTAAATAAACACAACATTGTGTGTATAAATTTGCAATATTAAACAAGTCATATAAAAGTTACCTCAAATTAATGATAGTAGTTATGTGCCAATTTTGAAATTAACCTAGTTTATAGTTAATATGAAAACTATAACATTGGTTGTTGAATTGTATTCGTTTTCAATTTATTTTAGTTGTTTAACGTCGACTCTCTGAACTTACTGATTAAATCAGAACATAAAACTGTCTATGAGTGAGAGTGAAAGGGCCCACCAATTTTCTAGAAAATATTTTTTTACATACCTTCCAGGGTTGTTTAAATGTCACAATCGACATGGGACCGACGTTACTTCCACTCCGGAGAAAGTTGTGTTATGGTTTATTTATCGTTCAAGAAAAATCCATTGACCCCAGCTGGGTTTGAACCCATGAATATCGGTTCCTGAGGCGAGCACTGTCCCCCAAGAACACTGAAGTTGCCATTATTGTTGAAGACCACATAAATTCTGATAGCTGACTTGGAGCATTAGATTGTTGTGGTTTCTTTACCGTGTCATTAGCGGACATTTAAAGAAGAATTTTTCGTAGACCTTTGTGAAAAAAAAGTGGATGCTTAAATATCGCTTTTCCATCGCATGTTAGTTTTAAGCTAATATACATAAGAAGAGGTAATATTTGGCATAATTACAGTGGAAACAATGATTGGTGACAATTGGTAATAAAGACGTCATCATATCACAATAGAATAATTTTAAAATGTTTAAAATAAGAGAATGAAGTGTCGATGATTAGAACAATATTATTTGATTTTATAACAAACCAAAACTAATTTGTGTAACTCTTAAAATCCACAAATAATAAAGTCAGTAAAGACATTTGAGTATTTTAAAAATTCTAATTTTTATTAATCATTATTTAGTAATTTGGGTTGAGCTTGTTTGAAAAAATATTTTGGCCTACATAATGTATTTAATATAGTTATAACAGTACAGCTAAATATATATAATATTATCACTCTCATTTATATATACAGCCTATACTTATTTAACATGTATATAACGTTTATATATATACATATAATGTGTAAACATATATTTTAAATATATATATAAATATCCATAAATATCAATATATTATGTATAAATATATATGAGATTATTTCACGTGATACATTTAGTTTGAGAAAAATGTTACTCAATGAAATATGAAAAAAACAAAAGGATCATAGCTAATACTTCTCCGAAACGGATTATCACAACTGCTTTTTAAAAAAAAGCAACCAAAACACATAATTTCCTAACAAAGCAATAAAAATCCTCTGGTTTTAATATCGTTCAATAAACGTTAATCCGGGTAGAGTGTTATTACACTTGCTTCGTGTTTAAGTTAGTTGGTTGTCCCCACCCAACCCCGCCACATCCACCCCAACCACCACCACCTGTGACAGCTCCCCAGATTAATCTAACTACGGTGACAAACACATATATTTATGTTTAATCAATTACTTCAGTGCTGTGTTCCATCGTCCTCCATTTCCTACCATAAAGACCTGCAGCAGCATATCGCAATCAAGCCAACAATCCATCAATTGCATCAACATCCTATGGAAATCCTCAGAGATCTGATTTAGCATCATGATCGATTTATACGATGTATACAAAGAGATAATATTAATAATGTAATGAATCAACTTTGGTATAAATTGGTTCTCACACAGGTTGGAATATTTGCACGAGTACACTATGATTTTATTTTTAAATAGGTAATTAGTTCTATAATTCATTTTCATAAACTATTATCCTGATGAAATATAGGAGTATATAGTTAATTTCTGATAACGCTCATAGTGTTAGGATAGCTGCATTTATTTTGTAAAAATAAGGGTAGTTTAAAGAGAAGATCAGAAATATTTATATCATAAATATTTATGATTTGTTAGTTATAACTTTATAAAATATTAGCTACGTAGTTTTGCACATAAATTATTAAACATTAATAAAACAAGTAGTTTGGCACGAGGAAATTTATCGAAACCATTTATTCTATAGCTAAACACATGTGTCTATAAGTTATTAAACCTATGGGAACTGGATGAAGAAAGATTATTTATCATAAGTAAACTAAACCAAAATCCACCATTGCTATAATAAGAAACTAACATGTCTATAAGCCACTTTACTACCACTGACGTGGAACTTAACGATTCTGACCTTATTTTTAAACTCAATATTGTAGGAAATAGTCCATTTATAAAATTTTAAAGCTCATTTTGGCTAGATTTTAAACCAAACCAGTTAAAATACGAGGATGTCAAAATGAATTATTTTAATTGTAAAAAAAATTAATGAACGTATGTGAATGTATAAGTCGATATGAATTGTTATTCACAATAATTAAAAAAACTATTTTCTATTTTACCCATCTTGGTGGCCGAATGTTCTTAGGCGTCACTCTCACAATAGAGTAAACTTCCGATGACAGGGATATAGGGGTTCCCAGTTGGGTGTACTGAGGATGGTTTTCCATAAGAGATTTTCCACTATCCTCAACACAAATGTGGGTACACTTCCTCTCAATTCAACCTTCCTCATCCCAATCAAATTAGCGCAGCTAAATAGGTAACCTAAATTAGTAGTAAGACGTGGTGTTTGTTTATATATATATTCCATCCTCCACTGATCGTTATTGTGAACGCATCCCTGTAATTAATTATATTACTAAGTATATCTCAATCTTGATGATAAATTTAGAATGTCTGACATTACTGCAATTGGATTTTATATGTATCATAAATTTTCGAAATATAATAGTAGCAAGTTTATAGTAAAATAACATGGTTCTTAGTTAAGAGCTTCACCTAAATTGTCAAACACATAAGGTAAAATTGTTTGAAAACGATTTAGATTCAATTTCATACATCTAATGAGGATATGAACAAAAAAATATATTCAACAATAAATAAATTGAGTGAGTAAGTCTGTGAATTTTAATTTTGTTCTTAAAATGTCTCTTCTTTATTAAATTAATGATCTTAATTATTATATTAAAGCATTTTATTTATAATTACTACTCATACTAATCAGTTACCTTGACAATACTTCCTCTTACCCTATGACATTAGGAACTTGAAAGTTCATGGCCGCACTTACTGAAGTACGCCACCTTTCTCTAACTTGAGCTAGTTCTATCCATTACCCCTCGTTACACCATATCACTATCTTGAGCTAGTTCTATCCAGTCCACCTCATTAAACCCTATTTATCAAAGGTCCTTTCTAGTGTTATCCTCCCATCTGCGTCTAGATCGTCCCAATGTTTTCTTCCTATTGGGTTTTCCAGTCAATACCCTGAACATGGTTCTCCCATTTGCACTGAAAGTCCTCCCCACCGTAATTTACGGTATTTGGTTATCCTAACAACCTCTTATGATGAGTACAGGGTATGTAACTCATCATTATATCACCTTATTCATTCCCCAATATGAATTAAAACCATAACATACGAGTATAAAAATAGTTTACTTAAAGTGACAGACATAAAGTCCTACACCTTAGATTCGTCATTGGTTAAACGTGTTTTTTCCCTTTCATAGTGATATATTAACGGCTGAGGTGGTGGGTGTTGTGTCTATTCTAGATCTAAGTGAGTATGTAAGTAATATGTATGTATGCTGATAAAATCACGCGGTTCAGAAAGTGCACGATAAATACCTAAAATGACTTCTTTTAATGCAGACATAAACATATTTATTTTGGGAAGACTACTCTAATATGATTGATTATAGTTAACTTATCTATACGGGTGGAATACATAACACTAACTATCATATTTAAAAAATATATATTTGACTATGATTTGAATCCTAGACACATTGGCCTGGTCTACGACATATTTTTCAAATAGATCTTCGAAACTAGCTAAATGAAACACCCATTTTTAAGAATTAGATTATGAGAAATTATTTGTATGAATTTGATTTTTAAATATGATAGATTTAAAAAAGGTACTAGCATATTTTCCCATTACTACAGAGTTGTGGTTGAGATGCTTACCTTAAACGAATAGGCTCCCATTCAATCCTCAATGAGGTCAAATAATCACATCGTTTCTTGTTTTTTTCTCGCTGCATTTTAGCACATTTTTGAACTAAACATATATATTAATTATTTTATTGGAGGATCCGAGACCTTGGCTAAGTCAGTAGCGTGTCTGCCCACTGAGCCATGGGTCCCGGGTAAAGCCGAAAATTTTATCATTGGTGAAACACGGATTTACCCTTTTACACGGATAAATAACCGGCCGGGGACTGGATGTTGTGCCTGTCCTAATCTTAAGTTATATTATAAGTCATTTGAAGCTAAGACAAGCCTAGCCAGGTGGTACTGGAAACAAGCCTAGCCTGGTGGTAATGGAAAATAATATATTGTATGAATTAAAACTGACCCAGGCCATAGGCTGGAAACAGGAGTGGGTGTAAAAACTCTAATGGAGTATAAATGAGAAAAAGATGATTTTGAAAGTATTGTATCTGCATTTACATGGAGAGGGTGGGGAAACCTTGGGAGATATAACACCCTCAGTACTCCCAACGAGAAATAAATAAACTCTGATTTCTAAATCATCTGCAATCCAGTATATTACAGCGTGGCGCGTTAGACCATGTGATCAGTGAAGTGGGCTGTTTTATTTTAAAATATGATTTATTACTATTTGTTTTGGACTGAAAAATGTATCATCCATAATACAAAATAGGCTATTTATGCTTGTGTGTTTGTACATAAATACAGAAGAGGTATAATAATAACCAAGCTACTTACAAAAGTTTTTTTAACACCGTCTTACTACCCGTTCTGGATATACGCTTATGTACTAATTACTCTAATTGGTTAGAGATGAGAAAGTTTGAGTAAAGAGGTAGTATACCCATATTTTCGTTTAGATAATAATAATAATAATATTTAGCACCGCGTCTTACTACCCGTTCGGGTTATACGCTTAAGTACTAATTACGCTAATGGATTTGGAATTGGGAGGGTTGAATTTAGAGGAAGTGAACCCGCATTTGCGTGGGGGGGAGAGTGGAAAACCATTTAGGAAAAACCACCCCCAGTTCACCCGACCGAGATTCGAACCTCGATCTCCCCGTCCTCGGCGGTCGAGCTCAACACGACTAGCGCGTTAGCCAACTACGCCACCGAAGCGGGTTTTTCGTTTAGAGAAAGAGTGGGAAACCATTCAGGGAAAACCACCTTCAGTACACTTGACTGAGATTGAACCACGATCCCTCTGTCATCGGTAATCTGGTCTACTGTGAATGTGACGCCTAGATCATATGCACACTGATGCGCGTCTACAAAAGTAATTAGGTTTTATATATATAAATATAGGCCTATATATATTTATATATATATATATATACAGGCCTATATATATATATGTTTATATGTAAGTGTGCATTAGTGAAATCAAATTTAAAACGAGATTTAAATGAATGTAATAAGGTTTAAGACATTTCAAAACTAAACCATGCGCAGAGAAGACAAAATTTTGTTTGGAAATATTTTAATTTAAAATAATGCCTAGAGATCATTTTTTACAAAACTTTCCACAATCATAATTCACCTGACTATTTGTAGACTTTGTTCTGACGTACTCAGTTATTATTTTCATGAAATTAACTCGACTGGGTAAGGAACATTCTGAATACAAAATGAGAAAATACCGAAAGGCACAAACGAAACACATAATCACGGGACCGTAAAAAAAAATATTACCGAAAGCAGGTGGAGTTGGAACCAACCGATCTTTAAATATCGATGAAAATTATAGGAAACCGGAAACTACTTTAAATAAAATTATATTAATTAAATAGTTCTGATACCCACTTCAGTGGCCGAGTGGTCTAGGGCGTCACTCTAGTCTTAGACTGGCTTGCTAATAACGAGGAGATCGGGGTTTGAATCCCGGTCATGTCTACTAAGGATGGGTTTTCCTAAATTGTTTCTCACCCTCCTTCCACACAAATGCGGGTAGATTACCTCTAAAATGTTTCCTTCCTCATCACTATTAGCTATTATTATATGTTTATAACCCGCACAGGTAGTTAGAAGAGCTTAAAATAATAATAATTAATATTCTGATATTATATACATGTATTTATAGATAATCGTATTTGCTACATATTGCTAGATAAAATTGCTTAAAAGTCAGTTTTTACAGTAATCAATAAAATGGGATGTAGCGATCTTGTTATAATAATATAAAATAGGTAGTAAATTAAGGAATAAAGTGGTAAACGTTGATTGCAGAGAGGTGCATTATTTTTAAGAACGTGGCGTACTATTGACAAGAATAGATCTAGCTAGGACTGTTAGGTTGGCTATTAGGTTATATAAAATATTAATCTATACGATGGCCTAAGTTTAGCTTTACAACTGACTTAAATACTCTAGTCTTTTACTGAGCTAATTTGCTAGATATCTAAAACACTAATCAATAAATATGATTCAAAGACTGATTCACCAAACCAACTAAAATAATATCCCACCAATTTTACTAAAAGAATAGTCCATGAAGCTTTTGAAAAGACTAATCCACCAAGCTCAATAAAATAATATCCCTCCCACCCCCTTCAAGATAAATATAGACCAGTCCACCAAGATGACTATGAGAAGAGTCCTTACAACTGACTAAAATACTATAGTATAAGTAAGGTATAGTTTTAGTTGAAGTATACCATAATTTGCTTGGAGGGAGAGTGGAAAACCATTTAGGTTAATCAACCCTCAAGGCATCCAAAAGGGATTCGATTAAAGCCATGATCTCTCCATTACCAGCTAAATAATCTTAGTTCGATTCCAAGAATAATATAAAAAAGTATTTTTGGGGTTAGTTCGGTCCCATATATTACGAAGTACTAAAACAATAATCGGATGCATGATATTATTTACGTTTTCATAGGTTAAGCTATACATATATTCACACTACTGGGGTAGGGACTAATATGGTATTAAGCTAATATTTGCGTGGAGAGAGAGTGGAGAGAAATTTAGGGCGAACTACATTAGTTAAACTGGAATTACGTATTTGTCTATCGGTGTCTCCATGGATGAGAGTACATAAGTATAAAGTAACCTATTTCCATATGTACAGTACATTTTGTAATCATTATCTAATTTACTTTTTATTAATTACATTTATATATTTTTTAACTTAGTACACGTAAACAAACTTTGTCATGATAACAATAGTAATAATAAAACTAACATTAAATTATTTTAATATGTCGACAATGTGTGGCAGAGCTATGATTATACAATTAAGGTATTGATTGTATAGTAAGATTTTAGTATGAAGAATCTTTTAGAAAATACAAATATATGAAGTGGTCTTCAACATTGATCGTTACAATATTATTGGTATTATTTTATAAGTATTGATAATAGCTATCAAAAGTGACCGTTGCAGTTAATATGATTTACCATATGAATACGTAAATTAGTGGTCAGATCAAGGTTCTTCCTATGAACATTGGACTGTAACTGATTCATTGCTATAATATGTAGAAAGAACTATATTGGCATGATACAGGTACTATCATATTTCCTCCTGCTGATATAGTTATTACACATATTGTTGTGACTTATATACGATCTGAAATTCATAATGATATATTTTATTCTATCAGAAAAAGATATCGTTCATATTTTTATTTTTAGCATAGATCTTCGTGTTTTATAGCTCCTACGCAGAGGGCAGTTAAAACTGTGACAGGAATGCCAGGCCTCCACCGTGGTTCGGATTCCACGTTAAACTGTAGGTCCTCCATTTAATCTCACAATCACCCTTCCATTTCACATTAGCGTAAGTGCGTATAACCCGAACGGGTAGTAAGACGCGGTGCTAATAATAATAATAATAATAATAAGACTGTGACCAGTTTCGTTCCCTACTGCGCATGACGTCACCTGAAAAACAATAGCAAAAAACTTAATGCACTTATCGTAGTTTATACATGAGCTTATCAAAGAATTTGTTGTAACTCTAGCTTAAAACAACACACCAAATAATTTTTTGTGATATATGCACTATCCTGACTATATACATATATACTATCTTCAAGTTTTAACCTATTATTCAATTGTTCTTACATGCCTATGCAAGAAGCTATTACAACCAAGGCTGGTTTCAAATAAATTCAATATGGGCACAGTCCGACACCTTAGCTCAGTCGGTAACATGTCTGTAAACTGAGCTAAGGGTCCCGGGGTTAATTCCTGTTATGGCAGTAAAATGTATCATTGGGTGGATATGGGTTCCCCCTTTCTCAGTGATGTAATAATGACCGTGGGCTGGGTGTTGTGTCTGTTATAGATTTAAGTTAGTTTGTAAAACATGTGCTAACATAATCAGTCGATTCATAAAGTGCATGTTAAATACCTTAAATAAATAAATATAAAAAATGGGGACACATAAACTAATATATAATAAACTTACACTGAATTCGCAACTATTTGAAATTAAATTTAGGTAGTAACACCTATAAAGTAGACTATAAAACTTATTCTACCTTAACCAATTTCGTTTTAAAACAAATACCCACGTATTTACACACACAATAATATAGTATATTTAAATATCTAGATTAACAAGAAATTAATAAAATAACTAATTACCCGCTTCAGTTGCCAAATCTTCTTAGCCAAGGCGTCACTCTCGTGTTAGAAGGTCCTGCTGGTGACGAGGAGATGTGGGTTCGAATCCCGGTTTAGTCAACTGAGGGTGGTATCACCTAATAGGTTTTCCACTATCCTTCCACGCAAAATGCTTCCTTGCACATCTCTAGCCCATTAAAGTAATTCTCATATTTTCGTATAGCCTGAACAGGTAGAGAGATATGGTGATAAAAAGAATAATTAAGTATATCACGCATGTTGTTACTTGCTTTACATTTTTAATCTTTCATGTATTTATACTTCATGTATAGTTATTTGCTTTGTATGATTGTTTTTGTTTGGACAAAATACTTCCTGAAAAATAAATAAAACATAAGGTACTGGCCAATGAGGCCCAGACCAACCAACACTTTTTCAACAAAGTTTTTTTTCCTTTATTTTATAACATATTTTGTAAAAAAAAAAAGTGAAGTGGAGCACCATTCTCTATACACAGTGTATTATTCGATTCGTTATACACTATTCTAGTCCCAAGAGGATTCATTACTCGCTTAATTGTCATGCGACTGTAGCAGCGCTCAAGACTCAAATGAGTAAATGGAGAAGCTGACATGGGCCAGCCCCTCTCAGATAAGCCCCATCGTTCAGTAGGAGAATCTCTCAAGGTCACTCCACTGCGAGTAAAACCGTAGCTCATGGGACCAGTCTGAGCGAACCCGCGATTCTATAAAGATGGTTTATATTTGGTTTTAGCGTGTATTTAGTACGTGTTAAAGACCCAATAAGCAAGGAGACGAGTGAAAGTGATTAATTAAAATGAATAAAGTAGATTATTTATTTTAAAACTCCGTTTATTTCCCTAAAACTGCAAGAAAAACTTGAATTTAAATGGTTAGGAGCACATCAGCCTAGTGACTTTACATTTATGAAGGTGGATGGCAAAAAAAAAACTTTTTCTAATGCGTGGTTTGGTAAAGAATAAATGTGTTTAACTATGAGTGAAGAAAAACAGAGCTTATTTTGTAATTATTATTAATTATTTGGTTTGTACAAGTAATGTCATCACTTGGTAGGCTTAGTTCAAAACTTGTATTATTTTATTCTTTAAGTTTGAAGATTTGTTTAGTGATTTTGTAATAACAGTGACTTTTAAAATCAAGACAACTTAAATGAATTTAATATAATACGTTAATACGTGGTGAGGAAAAATCATCACCAGTAAGCTTTGACCTGGCCCCACCTTAATTAAATATCACGGGCCAACACTGCTTAAATGAAAAGATTTTCAATCAATACAATTATTATTTACCTACTTTAAAGCATTCTTCAAAACACATTGCGAACTATCGAGTGAAAACCCTGGACTTATTACTTTTATTAAATTAAAACCCGCCTCGGTGGCGTAGTTGGATAACGCGCCAGTCGTGTTGAGCTCGACCACCGAGGACGGGGAGATCGAGGTTCGAATCTTGGTCGGGTGAACTGGGGGTGGTTTTTCCTAAATTGTTTTCCACTCTCCCTCCACGCAAATGCGGGTTCACTTCCTCTAAATTCAACCTTCCTAATTCCTAATCCAGTAGTGTACTTAAGCGTATAACCCGAACGGGTAGTAAGACGCGGTGCTAAATAATAAATAATATTAAATTAAATTGTCTTTTTTGTTACTTCCCATTTGTAAAAATTGTCACCATCTTTTAAGAATGAGAGCTACAGAACATAGTGCATGACGTTTTGTAAATCCAATAGTTTTTTATTAACAGTTAGAAGAAGTTGTTAGAATTACGAAGTGACTGTAATGGTTTTGCAGGGTAAAGTTTACCACACTCATAGTTGTTTATGGATAATTTTAGTCTTTATTGTTTAGGGGTCATCCATAAACCACGTTGAGCTCTTGATATAGGAAGGGGGCCCTAATGTCTGCATGGTATCACATGATGGGAGGATGGGTACAGAAAATGGTTACGTAACACACATCTTATACTTAAATTCTATTGTTAAAATATTAATATTCATGTTTTCATTGTTAATAAACAAACTTATAAATAACTTTCAATTCTTAGTAGTATTTAATCTGTGTCCATCTTTTAATAATAATAATAATAATAATAATAATAATAATAATAATAATAATAATAATATTTAGCTCCGTGTCTTACTACCCGTTCGGGTTATACGCTCATCTTTTAATATCACAAAAGCTACCCTATTAAATAATGGCATTCACTCTGTATGTGAAAAGCCACGTAACAGATTTTGAGGCTTGAGGGGGATATGGGTCAGTCTAAATGTCTACTTGGTGTCACATGTAGGTGGGGGGGAGAGAGGGGGGAGCAAATGGAGGAGGATAAAGAAAAGGTAAGAAAAAAGAGTTATGTGGTTTATGGATGACCACTTATTATTTGCTAGTTTTATGGAAAATATCTATATAGTTTTCTCTTATGTAAGCTCAATAAGCTAAACTACGCCTAGTTCATAAAATAGGCTACTTAATTATGGCACTACAATGATATAGTGGATCCATTGGTTAGAAAAAGGGCTGACACAACGCCAAGATTACGTAAGCTTTCCAAAAGGTAGACAACATGTACAGCATAAGAACAGGTTTAAGGCCACTGGGCCCAAGAAGTCTTAGAGTCTAGCTTGCCAACAATGGAACCTGTTTCACCTTTGCTTTTGAGACACGTGAATGTATTTGGTCAGGCGACGATCGTTACAGGATGGAAACAGTATATGATTCTCCTGCACAAGAAAGGCCCATTGAATGAATATACACACCAAGTAGTAGCCAGCCCAGCAAATAAAACTGATAGTTTTTAAATAGTGAAAAATATCGCTCCGCTAGCATTGCTGGTGTCCTCCAGCTCTACCAAATGCTATTTTTTTTTCACCCCTCTCTTTTAACAGTTGACCTTGAAAGGCAAGATTATAAATTTTAATTTCCCCTACAGTATAAAAGGTAACCTTTTCCCTTCAGTGTATCAAATGACCTTGAAGGGTGTAATAAGTAGGTATGTTTAGCCTCCAATAGATCAAGAGACCTTGAAGTGTGTGATCACTAGGGACTGAATAGTGCCTATTTGCTTTTTCTTTTCCTTGATCGTAGAACATAGGATGTTGAGATATATATGCATTTCATTTTATTACAAGTACAATAATATGTTAATTTTATAGTGCCTATAATTGCCTGTTCTGTTGTTTTTTGCCTATTTTATGAATAAGATCCATAACTTGCCTATTTTGGCTTTGGCCTCTCTCTCTCTCTTTCATAAGGTATGGATTTTCTGCTGAAAGAGAAAGTCAAGTTTCTTAAAAATTTTGAGTTGTGGCATACTTGTTTGGAGTAGGTTTGAAAACACACTTGTTGAATAGCTTCCAATGAGCGTAAATTGAGTGGAGGACAATTAGAGCAATGGCAGACCTCTCGAGAGGACAATGGGAGCAGTAGCAGACATCTTGGGAGGAAATGGCATGTTATCGCAGGAGAAAATTTCAACTTCTTTGGAAACGGCCGATTTGAAATTCTGTCCCTTGAAATTGTGTGAAGCAGAACTAAGTTTTTCAAATCATAAAAAACTTTATATTTGAAAATATAACCCATTTTACTTATAAAAATCTAAATCTAAAAATCCCATATTTTGAATCTTTATTTGCCTGCCTATTTTAAACATTATTGCTGCCTAAAAATCCGCTCCCTAGTATTCAGTAATTCCGTTTACCTTTCAATATAACAGGCAACCTTTAAGAGTGTGATCAGTCAGTATGTGTACCCTCCAACATAACATGAGATCTTGAAGTGTGGGATCAGTGAATATGTTTAACCTTCAATATAACATAAGATCTTGAAGTGTGGGATCAGTCAGTATGTTAAACTTCCAATATATCAGAAGATCTTGAGTTGTGTAATTTGTCAATCTGTTTACCCTCCAATATAACAGAAGATCTTGAGTTGTAAAATTTGTCAGTCTGTTTACCCTCCAATGAAACAGGTGACCTTTAAGTGTGTTATAAGTCAATCTCATTACTTTAAAAAAAGATTAGCTTTAAGGATGGGAGAGAATTATTTTAAATTTTTTAGAATGTAGCTTAGTATTGCTTTCAAATAAATAATGTGACTACCCATGAATATAATGAACTATAAGGGAGCACTGAATCGTTGACCTATTACTTATAATTATATATATAAAATCAGAATCGGAAATCGTCGGTTACAAATGTGTGATTTTTATTAAGATCACGAGCTATCAGATAACTCAGCCACCTTCGACTCAGAAGTTGGCTTATTGCTACCACTTGTACAATTATTATAATTGTAAGGGATCGCTTATTTAAGAATAAAATAGACAAAGCTATAATAATTGTTTTAGTGAGGATTTACTCGAATTTAGATATCATATTCTGACGATTTTCGCACGTCCATCATAAACTCTACTTTAAAATATGAGTGAAGAATGACCCTGAGTACTGGACGATTTTTGGATAGCTCAGTGTTCAGAGCATTGGCGTACTAAGCCATAGGTCCCGTGTTTGATTCCCATGTTCAGGTGTCATTTTTCAATTTTCAGAAGATATATAAAAATAGCTTAAGAATTCGGTAAACTCACTTTTGTATGCATTTGTAAAGTAGTTTGATAGATTAAATAGTTTATGGCTATTATTTATTACAAATATTTGTGAAGCATATTATTCTTACATTAACATAATGAATTTAGAACAAAGAAGTGATTGATGGATTAAATAATTTAACGTAATTTTCATTACAAATATTAGTTAAACATAAAATCTTTATGATGGATTTAATAGGCAAGCTATATATTGTTATCTACGGTTATAGCCGCATCTAATGATCTAAATAAAATATTCTGTTTTTAAAATGACATTTAGATTTCTCAGAGGCAATAGCATTGATGTATTAAGCCAAGGCTCCCAGGTTCGATTCCCGTGTTCATACGTTATTTTTAAATCTAATAAAATGATAAAATCTTTATTCTAATATAGTAAATCGAGAACAAAGATGTGCTTACAGTGGCTGTTAAGTTACGAAGTTAAGCTTTGAAATTTTTCATATTTTTTAACGCATGTTATTTTGAATTGCGGTTAAAATTAGATTAATATTTATTTGAATTAGTACATATATTACTGATATTACTAATAACGTAATTTGAAGGGTGGGATTGTGGAGGATATCTTAACGTAAGTAAAACAGCATTAGTGTGGAAAGAGTTTGAGATAACCACAGGGAGAAATCATGTGAGTAGAAAACTACCATAAGTGAACCCAGTTAGGGTTTGGACCTTGACCAGTGACCACCCCATAAAAGTAAAAGCCAAAAAATTAGGAGTTTGATGCTTTAGACAGCTTGGCCGCCAATGGATGTGGTTGTTTTGTAAAACGAAAGTAGCTCTTCTTTGAAATGAAATGTGGGTGTATTATTTATAAGAAGTTTTTTAATTTATTGTCTTAACACTCCGTTCTAACCACCAGTCTGGGTGTAACGAATATGCTCTAATTACGCTAGTGTGCTAGGGATAAGGAAGGGTGAAGTTAGAAGAATTGTAAAGAAATGTATGTGGAGGGAGAGTGGAAAACCATTTAGGAAAACTACTTACAATACGCTCGACCAGGATTCCAACCCCAATATTCCCGTCATCGACAGTCTAGTCTACTGCGAGATTAATGTCTTAGAACATGCGGCTATCAAAGCGTATGATAAAAGTATTATATTAATATAAGTTAAATTTAACTCCAAAGGAGTTATATAGCTATATTGTTATCAACAATGAAAAATTAACTTATTTTTGCTTGTTAAGATAAACCTTCTCTTAATTGTTGCTGGTGAACACGAAAGACAGTAATTTTCATCGTTTTCCTAAGGTAACTTTGATGTTTTAATTAATTGGTTGAAATTAATTATAATTTAATAATTCTATGGTTTTTGAGCAACTTGTAATATTTTTAAATCATACATTTAAGTTAAAATTCACAGTTTTCACTATAAATGTTCAATTTTATAAATACCATTTAAGCACCTAATATTATTTTAAAATGTGTAACATAATCAGGCGTTTAATATAAATTTACGTGAAAATAATATTATAACATATTATTGGACTCATTTTGGCGGTCGCATATTTGCTTGTGACGGACAAATGTAGGTTTCAGATCTTGATCAGGTATAATCAAGTTTTTTTTCCTAAATGTTTTCCCATTCTCCCTTCACACAAGTGAGGGTACATTTACTTAAAATTCTACCTTTGGCATTATTAATAAATTATTGTAATTAATGTATGCGTTAATCCCAAAAGGTTTTTAAACATGTAGAAAGTTATAAACAAATATGTAAGCCTGTTAAGGAAGTACAGTTTTTTTGGAAATATTGTTTCAAATTAATTGAAATGGTTTACTTTTAAAAATTTGATCCACATTAACCACAATTGTATAAAACAGTTATGGATTAAAACCCAAAACCAAAGAGTTAATTCTGCTTATGCTTACTTATATATTATTTTATTTTACTATTAATTTTAGATTTATTATTTCCATTTAAATAGGTAACGATATTAACTTGGCAGCCCCGTTTTTCACATTCAATCTCACTACAAATACTTGATCTAAGATCAAATATTTTGGCCCATCTCACCTGTTAAAAGTGGCAGTTCCAAGTTCAGAATAATTTCAATTTTATAAAACAAAGTTGATAACACAATACTTATGTTGAAAAATAACCCCAAGTAATGGGAATCAAACAAGGAACATTTGGTTAAGTGGATACTTGGAAATTAACACTCACCGTACCTTTTGATTATTGGACTATTCTCGCAATATGGGGATAAAAATATTCAAGATATAATAATAATGTCTGAACAACCCACTCCAGGTTACTCTAAGACCGTCATTATAATCGGACACTGTACAGTTAATATATAAGTTCAATACGCTAAGAAGATTTTCAGACCAATTATTTAATATGAACCAATTCACTAGGGATAAGAAGAACTGGGCTTTAAGCTAGCTTGGTTATAGATAAATGATAATAACCAGAACCCACACAATAGTTAATGTACCGGTAGTATTATAAACAGGACTACTAAGAGTGTCAGCAACCGGAGTGGCAATACCATTTGCAGACGTCAATAAATCCCAATATCTTTAAGAAGTGGTTTGCCATTTCAAATTATGTCTCACACTAAAATAGAGAAGAGAATTGTTAACATATTCCTATAGTATTATAAGTCTTATATAATATGTTTTATCATCTTGAAAAGAAAGTGGTGAACGAGTAGAGTTAGCTCATTTTCAACGACGTTTCCCGAAAAGTGTCACAGCTCTGAGATTCAAAATGTTTGATAAGAAAAAATAGAGCCTTCCTTCCTCAAACAAATAAAATCGTGTTTGAACAGAGTCACAACAGAAAATTTTAAGATAGTTGAGAATAGTTTAATTTTTTTTACTATTATTCAAAAATGACATTCCCATAATAAATGCTGCAGTATGAGAATATTTATATTTTAGAAAGCTGCGTCATAAACAAGGTGCATATATTTGGATACGCTCAATGCTCTCTGGAAACAGGAAGATGAGGGTGGATATCTGGGCATTTATTTAAAGAGAGACACCACAGGAAAAATATGAGAAAAGACCGAATGATGGATGAAAAAGTAAAAGAGGCTGTGGAAATCATAGTTTGAGAGTTTGGTTGATCCGGAGGGGAAGGATTCGTACGGGATGAAAAAGAAGTGGATGAAATTGATGAGGAGATGGAGGATGGAGTAGAAGATTTAACCTGGAAGGAGGTAAAAGAGACTTTGAAAAGGATGAAGACGGGAAAGATCACAGGAAAAGACAAACTTACAGTAGAAATGATAACGGCATAAGGAGAAATGTGTTTACAGTAGTGGTATTGAGTAGTTAAGGGAGAGTGGATGGAGATCAAAGTGCCAGAAAATTGGACAAAAGGTATTATATTACCACTATTCAAGAATGGGAAGAAGTGTGAAAATAATTATAGAGGCAAAACATGTCAAAGCGTGAAAATGTAAGAAAAAATTCTGGAAAAGAGAAAGAAAAAAAGCGTAATGGGAATATGAATAGAGGAGCAAAATGGGCTCAGTGAGAAGAGATTGACAATATATTAATATTTGGAAGGAAACAGATGATAGAAAAGACATATAAGTTTGGAAAGGATTTAGTAATGGCAATCATAGATGTAGAAAAAGCATATGATAGTGTGGATAGGAAAAAAGCCTGGAAAGCAATGGAGGTAAAAAGAGGAGTGGCTTGGAGAACAAGGAATATATATTAAAATATGTGAGTTATGTAAAGGCCAAGAAAGGATGAATGGAGTTGTTCCAATAAAAAAATTGTATCAAGTAGGGTAGTGTCCTCTCACTATTACTATTTGTATTTGTGATAGAAATGATCATGAAAAGAATGGCAATGAAACAGGGTGAGGAAAAATTGAAAGCAATGAGGTTTGCCAATGACTTTATAGTAGGGAGTGTGAAGGAAGGAATAGGAAGTACAGGAACAGCTACAGGGATGGAATGAGAAAGTGAAAGATTGTGGAATGACAATTAGCATGGTGAAAAGTGAAGTGATGGTGATGAAAAAGCAGATACCACTACCAATAAAGGTGATAGAACTGTATGGAGTAGATTTGAAAGAAGCAAAATACGTAAAGTATCTTGGTAGAGTGATTAAGGAAAAGGGGGACAGCAGAGAAGATATAGTGAGACGAGAGCAGCAGGGAGAGAGGTCTTCTATAGGCGTATAAGAGATTTACTATGGAAAATAGAAGTGCCCCTTAGATGTAAAACAGTGTTGTATGGAGCATAATTCATATCGATAATTACGTATGCAGAGGAAACTTGGACCGTGGATGTAAGAGAAACGAGGAAAGTGGAGGCAATGATAAAATTTTGAGGAGCATGCTAGCTGTCACCAGAAAATATAGGATTGTAAAAGAAGATGTATGGTAAAGAGTTTGGGTACAGGATGTGCATGAGATAGTTGATTAAGCAAGGGTGAGATGGTATGGACACGTAATGAGGATGTAAGGGGATAAGATTCCAAGAAGATTAATAGATATGAAGTTTATAGTGAAGAGACCGCAAGGAAGACCAAGTAAGAAATGGGTGGAGCAGATAGCAGCAAGTGTGCAAGTAAGAGGAGGAGAGTGAAAGAGAGTCAGGAAGAAGAATGGTGGGATGACAGAGGGAGATGGAGGCTGCTTACTAAGCAAACTCACCCAAAGGCTGGAAACAGTTCATCATGATGATGACCACTACCTAATCACGAATTAAACTTTATTTTTCACTATCAGTCATGTTTAGAGTCATATTATACCCACATAGCCTCAGTAGTATATATATATATATGTAAACATGTCTACTAATGTAATATATATAATATTTATAATATAAATATATATATATGTTTATAATCATATAAATTATTTGAGGTATTTAACGTGCACCTACTGAACCTAATGATTATATCAGCATGCGAGATTTTCTATGAGTGAAAGTGAAAAAGTTAACTAATTATAACGGGAAAGGTATTTTCATATACCTTACAGGTTTATTTTAGGTATCACAATCCACATGTGACCTATGGCTATACCTCCCTTCTTAAGGAAGTTGTGTTCCGGATTTTTATTGCACAAGTAAAATCCGTCAACCCCGGCTGGATTTGAATCCAAGAACATCGGATTCTGAGGCACGGATATTAACTTAATACCACCCAGGTCAATTTCGGTAATTGTAATAACAAGGAATGTTGTAAGAGTTTGTCATATTTGATATAGCCAAAATATAAATTTAATTTAATCCTCTTAACAATATGTATTTTAGATTAAGCTAGATCATATTTATATAGACACTTGCATTTAGGTTTGATTTAAATAAGCTAGCTTGAACCAGATCAGATAGGTCTCCTATTATTATGCAATATTAAAACAGATATAGAGAGTACTACCAAATGTTTACTACGTGTACTAGGTATTGTTCCTTTTTATATTGATATATTTGATTTATTACAAGTATTAGGAAGTAAACTTTACAGATATGAGTTGATATAAGAGTCGACTAAAATAAACATATTGTTACAGATTTTTATAAAGATTGTGATTTTAAATTTGCTATTAATAAGTTACTGATCGTGACCGTAACCGATCTATAAGATAGCCTGCATATTACTGTCATAATATTTGTTTAATGTATATAAATTCACTTTTCCTGTGATTCTTATATCGTTTAGTAACTATTATTTTATTTTATTCTCGCTGTCCTGTTCTAGTTGATTGCAAATTAATAAATGTGCGTTAAGCTTTGTAATTTTTTGCTTTATACATTTTTAATTCTATAATATTACTAATACTTGGTAAGTAGACAGGGATTAACAAATTAAATTTTTATTATTACTAAACGATATGTCACCTTTTTCGAATTAGTCGGTTTAATAAACATCTAATTGAAAAAATACCATATTGATACAAAAGTATTAGAATAACACCAGCAAAAAACCAAAATCAACAAGAAATAATAACATAGCTATCATTATTAAATAATTATTAAAATTACTTTGTAACATATTTCCAGCTATGTAAGTTCAATTAGAAGGTTTATTTCTCCTTTCTTTTTTATAATAAATTAATCAATCTCTCGCATTATATTGGATGACAGTAATATTGGGGTTGGAATACCAGTCCGGTTTATTGAGAGGATAGTTTTTCCTAAATGGCTTTCCACTTTCCCTCCACGGAAATGTGGGTACACTTACTATAAATTCAACTTACTCATTCCTAACATAAGAGCGTAGTTATTACATAATGTGAATAACCCGAATGGGTGATGAGAAGCTATAACAGAAAATAAATTGTAATCAAACCTTTAAGATTTGAAAATTATTTGTAATAAGATTTTTTCAGTCCCGTTTATTAGTTAGGTTAATAATTTATGAATCTTATTCACAATAAAATATTCATCCAACCAAATTTAAAATTAGTTTATCAAAGTGATACGCATCATAAACATCAACTATATAGATCACAAAGGGTCATACTAATTGTTTAAATTATATTATTTACTCTAAGTATGCGAATAACATATAATTACATAGGATTATAGCAAATTTTACTTTTGGGATTGATTTTAATTGACCAGTTCTAAAAAAAGACTGATTTTAAGTAGCTAGAGAGAAATAGTATTCTTCTTTCATTTTCAAAATGTTACTTTAGCTTTTTGATTTTGTTTTTAAGAACAGCTTCTTACTACCCATTCATGTTATACACTTTTAATTTAACTATTAATTAAATATTCTTTGAGGGAAGGATATCATTATTTATTGCTATAGTCATATTTAAATAAGGACAGTATATTTCCTTTTAAATGTATTTGTTTCAAATGACGTAAATAAATATTACGAATTATCTCCCAGATTTTTAAATCACTTAGCAGCCTCTCAAAATAAATAATTATTTAAAAACAAATGATGTAACGTTTTATTGAGTTATCGATATAATAGCGACTATTTGGATTTTAATTTGATTCTAAAGTTATTTGACATATTTTTCCAATTATAATAATATGGTGTTTATGTAATGTTGGAAAATGTACTTTTATGTAAAATTAGGTTGTAACTATACTGTAAGGATATTTCAACATCAATAAAACTAATCGTTTAAAGAAATTAATTTATAAACAATATCTAAGCCTACAAATGTTTTATTTTAGTATCGCATCCTACTACCCGTTTGTGGGTTATGCGCTTATATACTAATTACGCTAATAGTTTTAGGGATTAGGAAGTTAAATTTAAGGGAAATGTACCTGAATTGGCGTGAAAGGAGATTGTAAAACCATTTTGGAAAACACCTTCAGTACACCAAACCAAGATTAAAAAATTAATCTACCCGTCATCGGCAGTCTAGTCTACTGCGAGAGTAGCGTGCTAGACCATGCGGCTACCAAAGCGGGTAATATTTAATTGATGATGGAAACTTGATTTATTTAATTAAAGTGTTAAACATTAATATACAAATAAATTACTATATTTAGTTGCGCATTGTGTGTGTTTAAATATCCTTAATGATTCAAAGTGAAAAATATATATTAAACATAAACTGTGGGATATCATGTAGTACCTTGTGAACTAATAAAATTTGAATCTCTTAGCTAACAGAATAGCTAGGAGCTTAGTTTATTTATTATTTTTTAAAAGCCATATGACATCTAATAAATTAATATATTAAATTACTCAAATAACATGAGAGAACTTGAATAATACTTTGAATTTGGTTTTTTATATTTTGGATTTCTATCACACTCAAAGAGAAATATTTTGGTAGCATTGATAAACATGGTTAGGCTTAAACAATAGAATCCCGTCATTATATAAAAATTGACACATGTTATTCAATAACATAAAAAATAAATAGTAATATACAATTACACAAACTTTATCATATGGTGTATTATAGCTTCAAGGGTAATGTTTGAAAAAAAACTTTAAGATAAACTACCCTTAGTTATATTTTCATCATAAAAACAGACATATCATCTTGTTGATTACAATAAACATTCTTTATATATAAACTTTAAACCAAATAGTTCAAATATATGTAACAAAATTCAATATTGAAGTATTAATTAAGTAGTGTGTGGGATTCCTCGGAACAGCCCTCAGGCGTTGTTATTGTAACTGGTATCCTGTTGTGACGTCACGCGTTGTTATTACAACCTGTATCCTGTTGTGACGTCACCTGTTGTTTTCATTGCATATACACCGTTTTTTGTTAATAAGGGAGAAACTTCTCATCCTGTGAGGTATAGTCCGTTTTCGATAAGAAGGTACTTCTCAGGGAAACCCCAATTCCGCTGACGAGTCAAAACACTAATAAGAGGTGTTGCCCTTACTCCCAGCCCCCCGCCCCTGCCCCCCGCCCCCCGGGGCTCCTAAGCTGTAAGGTACCCCCGGTCTATATTAGTGACGCGTTGTTGAACATGATCGTGCCTGTCGCAAACTCTGTCCCGCCCTCGAAAATGTACGTGCTTGTCTGCAGATCGTCGCTCCAAAACCACCCCGGTTCCACGTGCTTGTCTGCATGATCGTGCTTGTCTGGCACCCGGGCATTCCCTGCATCCCCGGGGAATGTGGGAGAGTTAAAACCACCCCAGTTCCCACTCATATAGAGCTAGTATTGCGATGTGACGCGTTGTTATTTCAACCTGTATCCTGTACGTGTTTGTCTGGCACCCTCACATCCTCGTTCCACCGTGCTTGTGTCCCGGGGGCATTCCCTACACCCCCCGCCCCCTTACACCACTCCCCCGCCAGGTAGATATGACCGTGCTTGTCTGCAGCCCCCAGGCCCCCCTTTGGTAATCAATCGTTGCTCGGGAAGGAGAATAAAACACGGATATTACAAATAATTATATATATATTTATTATACATTTTTACAGGAATGGCGTATATATTCGTTCATGCGATTTTCTACAGTGTCTCTTAGATGTGTCAGTAAAATTGTTTTCAGTTCACAATCCAGCATGTAATAGTCCAAACCGACGATTTGTCGTGTATAGTAGGTAGCACTGAGGAGATCCAGGTTTCTTATGTGCGTTTCCATCGTAGGCTGATCGAGGTCGACAACATCCGTCGATTCGTCGCACACGTCCACGACGAGTGTGTCGATCAGATCGTTGCAATAGCGCGCGACGGGTGTCGACCACATGTCCCGTTGGTCTACGGCTGCGTCGATGAGGTCCCACACCTCGCAAAGACGCACCTAGCTAGGTGCTAGATAGGCGACCCATTTGAGTCCCGCGTCTTGTTTCTCGTTGATGACCACCATACGGTCACCGCACATGCGTCTCAGGGAGATTTCATGATTAGTCAGAGTGATCTTCTGCGGAGTATGCGTGTTGGTGAAAAACTTTGATATGACCTGCTTGTAGCCGCCCAGTTCTTGCCACTCTGTACGGTTGAACACGGCGCAGTTCTCGCCGCATTTTTCTAGCTGGACATAAGGCGTAAAGTTGTTCTGGACGCTCATGCCGACGATGACTCGCTTGGCGTCGACCGCGTCCAGTGGATATAGAGTGTTGAAAATACCGGCGACGGCGAGCGTCTTCACCTGCCTTGCGCATACGTCTTGGCCTTCCATGATTATGCCTGGCACGCCATCGGAGCGGCCATTTTATAGGCGCACGCCGATTGGACGCACCCTCTTGCAGGGTGGTGGCGGCAGGAACCCACAGTCTTGAAAAATGTGTTGTAATATCTCAACACGTTAGCGTCGTTGGCGGCACGATAGGTGGGCGAGAATAGGGCGAGGAAAGTTTTCATCAGAATGTTCTGGGCGCAATAGAGAAGGTACACGAGACAGTAATGTCCGCAAACGTCCGAGGCTATGCTTTGAAGTTGTAGCGTGTTATGAGTCGTGCGACAAGTGTTTTTGCGTATAAATGCCAGATGTGGCTTTATACGGGGTGGAAAACCATAACTGTCAAAATATTCTCCCGCGCCATTCTTGTCGATAAAGATGGTAACCCAATGCTTGCCAGGCTCGGTGTGTGGATCGGTGTTGACGACGATAGCTGCAGGTCGCGCTATTCTTGCGGGTAGTTGATCAGCGTAGAAAACACCCGACCGTACAGAACGGAACCACGGGCTTGTTTTCAGCGCACGTCTTATGGTGTGCATGTCCATCTTCAATCATCCAGTCTCGAAGTCCCAAAACGATGGAGGCCGAACAGAAATTCCGCACAGAACTGTGCGCCGTGCACATGATGCGGCCCAATTTAAGTGTTTTCAACGAAGGACAACCTCTGTCGTACAGATCTACGACGGGCGTAGGCGTGTATCTGGCCAGAAACTTTTTCTTTTCCGCTCCTTTGACGTAGACGGTTTCTGCGCGCGTCGAGGCGCGGGAGATGAAGGATTCGAGCATGGTGTAATCCACATCATCGCTATCCCAGGGGATACCGTGCAGATGGTTGACGATATAGTAGGCTTTCTTTCTGGCAGCCGGTGAAAGTTCCTCGATAGCGAAGGGGGGCCTTAACACCCAATGTTGAAATAATGTTCCGCAAACACTCAGTTCCTTGACGATAAACTGTTTGTCGTCGTCGATGAAGCTCTGGAAATCCACAACGACTTCCATGATTTAAATGACGAGTGTAAGGGGCGGGAAGCCGCTTATATTAACTCCCATAATGGGTCACGACGTTTCTGTCCTTGTCGACGGTGATGATGTTGGCAAACTCCCCGTACACGATACAGTTGACGGTTTCGGTGAGAGCTCGGGTGAAGCTCACTTCGATGCTCAGAGAAACGTGCCGCGTCAAATTCCAATGCGACGAGATGTGGGCGGAGAGATTAGGGGTGAGATCGAAAGCCACGAGATGATATCCCTTAGAGAAGGCTTCCCGTGTGATGTCGCTACCCTCGTTCATGAAATGGATACCCGTTCCAGAAAACAGCGTGTGGTAGGACATGACATAGTTGTCGTTTGTGTAATCGGGTTGTAACGGTTTCGACGGCACTTTTTTCCCGTCCACGTACAGCGAGAAATGGTTCATGCCGTACGTTTGAAAGTTGAACGGGTTTTTGATGGCGTCTCCGTTGAACGCGGCGTTCGATACAAATCCCACGATGCATCGCTTGGGTAACTGGCCGGTGAACACGTTGTCCAGTGATTTCCCTTGCACGCCCGCGGGAATAGTGAGTGTTTTTACTTCCACACGGGTGACGGGATACTTTGCGGGGCTGACGTTTAACGCCTTGGCGTGCGCCAACAGTACAGAAGGTGATACTTTGACGCGTCGCACTAGAATGCCGGCTTCAGCGATGTGAACCTTATAGTGCTGGAGTTAAGGGACGGCCATAAGAATGAACCCGTCTCGGGAACGGACCAACTTGACTCTGAGTTCGGTGCCGTTCAATAGGTATTTCTCTTGGTTAAACACTTCACGGTGTAGATACCCCAAAAGATCCACCGTCTTGCTTTGTGCGGTGAGACTGCGACGAGACTCAAACCCTCTGTTGACGGCGTTAACCGCCTCGAAGGTTCCAGGGCTGTCTGCGAACCACATACCGCAAGTCAGATGCGTTCTCTTGGCCTCGCTGTTGTAATTGAGCAACGTCTCTATGTACGCTCTATAAGCATACGTGTTGCTGGGCGGTGAGAGTAGTTTTTGGTTTAAAAACACATCCACCTGTGTGAATAGCGAGTGCAACCAGTTGTTGACGGGAGCGATTTGATCCGTCTCTCTGAAAGCGCCACCGTCGGGTTTCACGATGGCCGCCCTGAGATAGAGCATAGTTTGCGAGAGATCGATATAGAACTCGCCTTGACCAGTGACGGTAAATTCGATGGGTGAATCATCGGTTAGGGAAGAGACAGGTTTGTATTGGAGCCATTGCCCGCTTTCGAGACTGGTTTGCGTGGGAGGGACGGAAAATAGATCGAGTTCACTGTTGGCACACTCGCAGGACTGGGGGTGTAGAAACGACATTTCAACTGAAAATATCTACCGCTTCTTTCTTGACCTTTTTACGTCGGGCAACGACAGAAGACTGACGTCGTTGCTTCTTACGACGCCCTTTATAGCCTGATCCGGTCATCAGTGTGTCGATCTTCTGCTCCGCTTTGCGTTTCAGATTTGTTCCAGCCTCGCCGACACGCTGCTCTAGAGCCTCTTTGAAAGGACGACGCTGATTGGCGACGTCGGAGAGCACGTTGATACCCGTGTGAAGCATCTGTTTTCCGATGGCTTTAGCGCCGCTTCTCAGCAACGGTACGACGCTCTTGAATAGACCGCTGAAAAAACCTCCTATTCCATGCCCTCGTTGATAGGGAACACCGTGGTAGATCGAAGATATCCCCGATCCAGCCTGGTCAACGTAGTATCTTTGGTAGGGACAGTTCATGTTGAGCGGCGTCGAAAATGAAGTTTCACGAACACTTTTCCAAACTTTAATGGTACAGGTTCACCAGTGTCGGTTCTTATATTGATTTCCAGGCTTTCAATTTCTCTTCTAAGTACTGGCATGTAGTGCATTGAATCGTTGCTAACTGTCTTATGTAACCGTAGAGATAGTTTGTGTTGTTGATATCGACGATACGTAAAAGAGGTGCCACGATATCGCCCACGGGTTGAGGAACGACGATATCAGTGTAGACGTACATTTGTGAGGGTAAGTCTAGTAGAATGTTGGCGGCGTACGGTGACTTTGGGACTTTGATCAGATTCGTCTGAGGATCGAATCCTAGCTGTAGACTTAGTTGACTAGATAATTCCAGCAGCTGTATATTTGGTGAAGAAAAAACAACGTCCACTTTTTTGTTGGTGCTAGTGTACTTGAACACACCCCCTTTATCGCCTTTAAACGCGTCTACTTCGTTTAGGTCTTTAATCAATTCTTGGAGTTTGCTATAGTTTCCAGGAGGGATGTGATACTTGAATATTTGTTCCACACCGTTGGCGTCCACCCAGTTGAACCATACAATATTTTGGCCCTCTGGGACGGTGGTGAAAGAACACGGATATTGGAATTCGGCGAGAGCGACTTCCCACAGGCCGTCGAGCGTGAGACGATAGGGTAGTTGCGTGGTGAAATTCATGAGGGTATTTTTCGGTAAATATCCCATAGAGCTGTCACTCGGCAAAGTGACGTAAAACTTGTCTTTCATGGTAGCGCGCTGACGTAACTGGCAGGAATCCAAGAATTAAATAGGCGTCTGGGTGATTGACGAGATCCGGAAAGGCGTTGAGAAAGGCTACACCGTCGAAGCCGTACACGAAGTGTGTGAGTACAATATATTTGTTTACAATTGACAGACACGTTCTGGCAGGTTGTTTCATTGAAAATCAAACAAGAAGCCAGGGATGGCCAAAGTAGTGTACCTCACAAGATGATAAATTAGCTTACATTCAAAATTATGAGGAACGGGAAGGGGTTAAACTTGATTTCGGCTCTGTTTGTAAAAACCCTGGTCTCCGCACTATGGCTAAATTCATTTTAAATTCGCTATGGGGAAACTTTGGACAAATACCCGATTAACCACACGTAACCATTGTCAACGACTATCAGGGCATCCACAGGTACCTGACGGATACGTACCTCACCGTGGACAGCGTAATTGATGTAAATGATGAGGTTATGTTCCTCAAATAGAAGAATGCGTGTGATGCGTAGCGCCCTAAAACTAACACGAGTGTTCCGGTGGCATGCTACACGACTGCTCTGGCTAGGTTGCACTTATACAACATCCTTGAAATATTGGGGGAACGCGTTTTATATCACGATTCAGATAGCGTTCTATTCACGTAATGCTCCGGTGATTGGAGTCCACCGACCGGAGACTTTTAGGTGACCTCACTAACGAACTTCAAGATTACGGTCCGGGATGCTACATTAGCGCCTTTGTATCTGGCGGTCCCAAGAATTACGCGTACCGAGATTGTGTTGGTGTCAATCCTGCCAAAACAAAACCGGTATGCAAAATTCGCAGGATCAGCATAAACTACGGCAGCCAGAACGACGTTAATTTTAACGTTTTGAAAGCGATGTCACCGAACAGACCGCGGAAAGATACATACAGATACCCCACAAAATTGTTAGAAAAAGTCTTGCGAATGTATGTACCGTTTCGCAGAATAAAGTCAACCAGCCAGTGTACACTAAATGGCGGATAATCGATGATTTTAATACGTTGCCGTTTAGGTATCAGAGTCCTTGTAAACGCTCTCGCCCCGACTAAAAGGTGATCATTTAGACGGGCTGAATAATACCTTTTTTCTTACAATCTAGACAGTTCCATTGACATAACATTTTTCAAAGATCTCAGATTTATTCTTTTTTTTATGTATGAAAATACGTATATTTTTTTATTGATTTATTTTTAGCATTCGGGATACTTTTATATTTTTTAATCCGCCAGTACAGTCCTTCACCTACTTGATTATTTCTAGTTAAATAGAATTAGTTGTTTGTATATATGTTAATTCTAGTCAAATTTGTCTATTTTCTTGTACATATTTTAAATTGAAACCATCTGTATGTATATTCAAATACTCTTTAAACTAGAATATTTGTAATTTAGTACCGAGGCAACTATTCCTGCTACGAATTCAAGAAATTGATTATTGTGTCCATAATATATATATTATAACTATACTTTTTTTGTAAATAAAAATTACAAGTATACTTTTCGTTGTATAAAATATATTTGTAGAAACTTTGATTTGTGTAAATAAATATATATTCCAAGCATAATTTTATGGTGTGAGATATATTTGTAGATAAAAATTCTAAGTACACATTTCGTGGTGTGAGATATATTTGTAAATAAATATTCAATGTATGATTTTCACGAAGTGAGATATATCTGTAAATAAATATTATAAAAACTGTTAAGTTTATGTTTTAACGTCTACACCCCCCTCCCTCGTATCCTATAAATACAAGTTCACTTAGCTTATAAGCTCAGTCTCAAACACTAGGGACAAGTTGAAACATCCATTTGCGCCCATCATCAGCGGCCCTTCCGGCTTTGGAAAGTCACATTTTGTAGTCGACTTTATCCGTCACTTGGACCCAATGTGTGAAGTTAATTTGATAAAATAACCTGGTATTCTGCTTTATGTCAACCGGGATTTGAACAAGAAGGGTTAAGTCCCCGCGTCATATTCTGTAAGGGTATACTGAAAATGGATGACACCTTTAATGACTCTCCACAGCTGATTATCCTAGACCATCTGATGCGTGATGCCAACGAAGTGGTCGTCGATCTTTTCACCAAAGGATGCCACCATCAAAATATTAGCATCATGTACCTTACGCAAAATATATTCCACCAGAGCAAGGGCCAAATAGACATTTCCTTAAACGCATATTATAAAATTATTTTTAAAAATCCAAGGGATAAAGCTCAGATTCAACACTTTGCACGTCAAGTCTGTCCTGAAAACCCCCGTGTTTTACAAAAGGCTTACGCTGACGCTACAAGTACTCCCAAAGGGTATATATTGTTAGATTTCAAACAAGTTAGACCCGAATGGTTCAGATAGAGAACCCACACAAATGTCGGGTGCTGCGTGTACCTACCACGCAAAAGCTATAAAAACACCGATACTTACCGTTACAGATCATTTCATAATAATGAGTCCCAAAATATTGTAGCAAGCCCCTATGCTGCGTGCATCGCATCGCATGAACCCTCAGCAACGTGTCGCTTTACTAAGAACGGCCCACAAGAAATTGATTGACTCTGTTTGTGAGTGTGCCTACAACACTTTAAAGGGCGGGTTCCGTTGAAAAATGAGCAGAAGGCAAAGCTACGTGCTCACAAGCAGGTGTTGAGCAAGCTGGTCGAACGAGGAGAGTGCTGGAAGAAGAAGAGGTTACTCCTCGTTCAGAAAGGTGGAGCGTTCCTGCCCTTACTTTTAGCCCCTTTAATCAGCGGTTACCTCGGTTCCTTATTCAACTAGTAGATAATAAAACACACGAAAAAGATAGTATTGATGTCCCCGGAAACATTACACCGTTACGAGCAATACCACCAATGAGGTGTATCGGCCAAAAATCTAGTCGTCTCCGAGCTCGACAAGGAATTGGAAAAAAACCTTGCTTCAAAACTTGACGACAAGTCTAAATGGACTTTATAATAATAAGTACTACTGAGATATCCGCACTTTAGTCAACACTCTCCAATGCCTGAAGATACTACCACCACAACCATCCCTAAAGTATCTGAACTTCCCATCCTTGCTGTAGTTAATACTGTACAAGTACAGGCACTTAAAACAGCTGAACTTTTACTAGAACATATTAATTCCAAGGGAGGTATCACTTGGGACGAAAATGGGGTAGAGAATATTCACGATACGCCTCTCCTTGAATCCAATATTGTGGATTTAGTCAACGATCTGGTCAGAGGAAGAAGACACAGCGAACCGTCTGGGTGGCGAGAGTTTCTCACAGTGCTTCAAAAAATAAACGTTTCGAAATAATTTATCGCAATTCCGAAACGTTTGGCGCCCATTAAAGATTTGACACCCGTACCCCAAACACTTAAACCATCGCAACGCCCTAAGAAGAAGAAACTGAAAACGGTGGACGAAAACAGGTTGCTGTAGTTCCGAGATTGATGACCCGTTTATCCGACATCTACTACGACCCTTCTCACCCTGCAGTGTTTGCAGGGGCGGCGTCGCTCATAGAAGCATCCAATAAAGATCCAGACAAAGTACGAGAATGACTTCTTTCACAGGACGCTTATAACCTACACAAAAATGGGTGATAAAAAAGTTTCCACTCAATAAGCACGTGGTATCAAACATTGTCGATCTCTGGCAAGACGATCTCAAAGATATGCAAAGTCTCGGAAAATACAATGACGGTGCCATGTACTTTCTCACCGTCATCGACGTGTTTAGCAAGATTGTATGGGCTAGTACGCTCCCATTCAAGATGGGGAGCAGCGTGAGAGAAGCCTTTCAGGACATTTTCAAACAAAGCGGACGTAAAACTCTAAGTTTACAGACGAACAAGGGGACAGAGTTCACGGCACGTCTAGTCCGGAAATTTCCCAATAAAGAAGGCATGTATTACTACACCACTTATAATCCTAACGTAAAGGCAAGCATCGTGGAACGATTCAATAGAACTCTGAAAAGACCCATGTGGTGCTACTTTACCAAAAATAGCACGTATCACTATATGGACGTCCTCCAAGATCTCGTCAACGCTTACAATGGCGCAAAACATTCCAGTATCAATATGGCACCGGCCGACGTTTCAGAAACCAATGGGCTTCAAGTCAGAGATAATCTGTATGGCAAACGGCACCCAAACTCGAAAAGTAAGCCAAAACTCAAAGTCTGTGACACGGTGTGTATTTTCAAATCCAAAATGCTGTTTTAAAAGGGCTACGAAAGCAATTGAAGCGAAGAAATTTTAAAAGTCAGCAGTGTCGTGTTGCGACAACCAGTCTTATACAGGCTGACCGATCTTGACGGCGAGGAGGTGGAGGGAACGTTTTACGAACCCGTATTGCAACGCGTACGTCTTCCCAAAACTTTTAAGGTTGATAAAATACTACGTGCCAATGGTAAAGGCGTCAGAAAGAGAGTTTACGTGGAGAGGAAAGGTTACCCCACCAAGTTTAATTCTTAGATTCCTACCAGTTACGTCAGCGCTCTACGATGAAGGACAAGTTTTACATCACTTTGCTGAGCGACAGCTCTATGGGCTATTTCTCGAAAAATACCCTCACAAATTTAACCCCGCAACTATTCTACCATCTTACACTTGGCGATCAGTGGGAAGCCGCTCTCACCAAATTCCAATATCCGTGTACTTAAAAGTGGACGTTGTTCCTTCTTCACTAAATATACAGCTGCTAACTATATCTAGTCAACTAAGATTACAATTCGGTTTTGATCCTCAGACTAATCTGATCGATGTCCCAAAGTCACCGTTCTCCCCCAATATTTTACTAGGCTTGCCCTCGCAAATGTACATCTATATGGATATCCTCGATCCTCAGCTTGTCGGTCATATTGTGGTACCGCTTTACTATATCGTCGGTATCTACAATATAAAGTATCTCTACGGCATACATAAGAAAGCTAGCTATGATCCGTTGCACTACGTGCCCCTACTTAGAAGGGAAATTGAAAACCTTGAAATTAATATAAGTACAGACACTGGTGAACCTGTACCATTCGAGTTTGGAAAAGTGTGCGTGAATTTCACTTTCGACGCTGATCAACATGAACTGTCCCTAACAAAAATACTACATCAACCAGGCTGGAACAGGAATATCTTCGATCTACCACGGTGTTCCCTATCAACGTGGGCGTGGAATAGGAAGTTTTTTAATGGCCTCTTCAGGAACGGCGCACCATTGCTGAGAAGTGGCGGTAAAGCCATTATAAAACAGGCGCTTCATACGGGCAGCGTCGTCCTTTCAAAGAGACCCTACGTCAACGTATCGGCAAGACTGGAGAAAAGCTGAAACACATGGCGGAGCAGAAGATCGACACGCTGTTGACCAGCTCAGGCTATAAAGGGTATCGTAAGAAGCACGGACGTCAGTCTTCTGTCGTTGCCCGACGTAAAAAGGTCACGAAAGAAGCGGTAGATATTTTCAGTTGAAATGTCGTTTCTACACCTCCAGTCCTGCGAGTGTGCAAGAAGTTAACTCGATATATTTTCCGTCCTATCCACGCAAAAAACTCTTGAAAGTGGACAATGGATCTAGTACAAACCTGTCTCTTTACTCACCGATGATTCACCCATCGAATTTACCCTTACTGGTCAAGGCGAATTCTATATCGATCTTTCACAGACTATGCTCTATCTCAGGGTGGCCACCATAAAACCCGAAGGTGGCACTTTCACAGAGGTGGATCAACTATCCCCATCAACAACTGGTTGCATTCGATATTTACACAGGTGGATGTGTTTTTTAAACCAAAAAGTAATTTCCCCACCCTGAAACACGTATGCTTATAGATCGTACATTTAGACGTTGTTCAATTACAACAGTTAAGCCAAAAGAACACATTTGAAATGCTGTATGTGGTTCACTGACCACCCCGGAACCTTTGAGGGGGCTAACGCTGGCAACAAGCTATTTGAGGCCTGTAGCATTCTCGCAGATAAGTAAGACGGTGGATCTTTTGGGGTATCTACACGGTGATGTGTTTAACCAAGAAAAATACCTTTTGAAGGGCACAGAACTCACAGTGAAGTTGGCTCGTTCCAGAGACGGATTTAGTCTTATGGCAGTCCCTGAAATCCTACAATTTAGGGTTAACATAGTTGAGGCCGGTCTTCTAGTGCAACGTGTCAAAGTAGCACCTTCTATACTGTTGGCACATGCCAAGGCATTAAACGTCAGTCCCGCAAATTATCCCATCACACACATGGAAGTAAAAATACTCGCTATTCCTATGGGTGTGCAAGGGAAATCACTGGACAACGTATTCACTGGACAATTAACCAAATGATGCATCGTGGGATTTGTATCAAACGCTGCGTTAAGCGAAGACGCCACCAAGAACCCGTTCAACTTCCAAACCTACGGCATGAACCATTTCTCACTATACGTGGACGGGGAACAAGTGCTGTCGAGACCGTTAGAGCCCGATTTTTCAAACGACAACTATGTCATGTCCTACCACACACGGTTTTCTGGAACGGGTATCCATTCTATGAACGAAGGTAGTGACATATCACGGGAAGCCTTCCCTAAGGGATAGCATCTCATGGCTTTCGATCTAACACTTAATCGTTCTGCCCACATGACATCGCATTGGAATTTGACGAGGCATGGCTCTCTGAGCATCGAAGTGAGCTTCACCAGAGCTCTCATTAAAACCGTCAACTGTATCGTGTACGGAAAGTTTGCCAACATCATCACCATCGACAAGGACAGATACGTCGTGACCTATTATGGGAGTTAATATAAGTGGCTTTCTGCCCCTTACACTCGTCATTTAAATCATGGACGTCATTGTGGATTTCCAGAGCTTTTTCGATGACAGAAAACAGTTTTTCTTCAATTAACTGAGTGTTTTATCTGTATGCGGTACATTACTTCAACATTGGGTGTTAAAACCCCCATTCCTATCAAGGAACTTACTGCCACTACTAAAAAAGAACCGACTATATCGTCAACAAACTGCACAGTATTCCCTGGGAAGCGGTGATGTGGATTATAGCCTGCTTGAATCCCTCATATATCGCACCACAACGCGTTCAGAAACCGTCTACTTCAAGGGGGCAAAAAAGAAAAAGTTTCTAGCCGAATATACGCCTACGCCTGTCGTAGATCTGTACGACAGAGGTTGTTCGTCTTTGAAAACATTTAAATTGGACCGCACCATATGCATGGCACATAGTTCTGTATGGAATTTCTGTTTGGCATCCATCGTTTGGGGACTTGGAGATTGGATGATTGACGATGGACACGCACACCATAAGACGTGCGCTGAAAACAAACTCGTTGTTCCGTTCTGTATGGTCAGGTGTTTTCCCTGCTGGTCAACTACCCGCAAGAATATCGCGACCTACGCTCTCATCATCGACACATATCCACACACCAAGCCTGTGAAGCATTGGGTCACCAACTTTATTGACAACAACGGTGTGGGGTAATACTTTGACAGTTATGGTTTTCCACCCTATATAAAGTCACTGACTTTTATACGCAAAAACCCTTCCAGCACGTCTCATAGCACGATACAACTTCAAAGCATAGCCTTGGACGTTTTCGGTCAATGCTGCTATATTAACCTTCTCTATCGCGCCCAGAACATTCCAATAAAAACTTTGATAATTCTATTCTCGTCCACCAATCATACAGGCAACGACGTTAAGGTGGTGAAATATTACAACACATTTTCAAGAAGCTAGTTTCCTGCCGCTCCTCAAGGGACTGCGTCCAATCATTGTGCGCCTATAAAATGAGCGTCCCAACGGCGTGCTGGTCATAGCCCCGACAGTCGTCGAAGCGATCAAACATCTTGGCAGGTCAAGACGTTTGCACCTGCAAAGCAAAGCCAGTGAATCCGCTCGCCATGAACAGTATTTTCAACACTTTGTTTCCGCTGGACCAAGTCGACGCCAGAGAGTCAATTTCAGCATGAGTGTCAAGATCAACTTTACACCCTATGTCCATCTATAAAAATGCGGAGGTAATTGTGCGGTGTTTAAGCGTACAGAGTGGCACGAACTGGGCAGCTACAAGTCGGTCATATCAAAATTTTTCAGCAACACGCAATCTTCTCAGAAGATTAGTCTGAATAATCATAAAATCTCTCTGAGACACATGTGCGGTGACCGTATGGTCATCATCAGCGAGAAACAAGACGCCGGACTCAAATGGGTCACCTATCTAGCACCTAGCTGGGAGTGTCTTTGTGAGGTGTGGGACCTCGTCGACGTCGCGGTTGACCGCCGGAATATGTGGTCGACACCCGTCGCATACTATTGAAACAATTTTATCGACACACTCGTCGTGGATGTATGCGACACGCTAACAGAATAACCGGATGTCATCGATCACAATCAGCCTACGGTGGAAACGCAAATCAGAAACCTGGAGCTTATCAGTGCTACCTACTATACACGTCAAGTCGTTGGTTTGGACTATTACATGATGGACTGTAAACTAAAAATTTTTTGCTAACACATCTAAGAGACATATGAACGTGTATATGCATCATTCCTGTAAAAGTTTATAATAAATATTATGTATATTTTTGAAACCTCTAATGTAATTCTGTGAAACTGTTAATGTATGTCTGTAAAAATCTTTAATGTACAATAAAACATGTTTTGTAATATCGTGTTTTATTCACGCAAAACCTGTCTGTTCTTTACACGTCATATAACCATATACGAGTTTCGACTTGTCGAGCCGCAAACTGGCACCAAGCTTGAATAGGGTCAATGACCTATTGTACTAGCTCACGGCTTCAAGGTCACGATATATTCTTATCTCAACTTGTCTTGTCTAGCTGCCAAACTGGCGCTGGGTTGCGACAGTGCAATGACATCATCGGGAAAACCCATTGCCAGGGTAGGGTTGCAAGGGCCAATGACCTTGTGTACTAGCTCACTGTTTCAAGGTAATGATCTAATCCTGTGTCTACTTCTCTTGTCGAGCCGCTAAACTGACGCCGGGTATGATTCATCAGGGAAACCCAGTGGGAGTGTTGCACCATCACACGCAATGATGACGTCATACAAATCGAGGCAACTTGTCTTGTCGAGCCGCTAAACTGGTGCCAGTCGTCAGGGAAAACCCATTGCCATATAGAGGGGGAGGGTTGGGACATCATTCAAGGTTGTGTTCTGGTTCTGTCTTGTCGAGCCGCCAAACTCGCACCAGTCATCAGGGAAAACCCATTGCCACATAGAAGACCAGAAATAACCCTTTTACGACATTGAAGGAGGACAAAATTTTCTAACCCCATTTCATTATGAAAATAACCAGAGGGGAAGGTGTCAAACTTGGAGAGGGGAGGGGGAAAGCACTGTACTCAACCAGTTTTTTAAATAACAGCCTATCACACCGCTGTTCCCGTACGTCCCACACATACAAACCTAGGAAAGGCGGTCAGGGAGTGAGGAATGGGGAGGAGGAATCGGGGTGGTAGATGAGGAGGGGAAGCCAACAGACAATCAGAGAGGGAGAGCATGGTCAAGCACCGACCTCTAAGCCAATCAGAGCGCTGTTCCCATATGCCCCAACATCTACTTTTCTATGTATATAATGTATGTATGTATGTATGTATGTATGTATGTATGTATTTATGTATGTATGTATGTATGTATGTATGTATGTATGTATGTATGTATGTATGTGTGTGTGTATGTATGTATGAATGTATGTATGTATGTAGGTAGGTATGTATGTATTAAGTAAGATATTTCTAATGGCCATCATTTGTCCACGAAATGACGAAGTTCACAAATATTGGATGGGGTGGTTATTATTTTACAAGAAGAGGTCCATAAGAATAATACTCCTATTGCTCCTTGGGTACTTAAAAACCAAAATTTGATAAACATCCATAATCCGTGCAGCAATTTTTTCAGTGTATGGGAATGAATGTTTCTTACCTACAATCGATTTGGCACCTGTAGACTCTGGCATTCCATTTATTTTGAGACCTAGACAACGCCCAGTTAAACTGGTGATCTGAATTGCTATTAATTTGTTATAACATTAAATATTAAACGTGGTTGATATCTATCTCATCTAGCCCGTTTTTAGCCATGCCAATTACACGTGGCCTTTTTGTATACAATTTTTTAATTCATTTAATAACAATATAATTAATTTAGTTCAGTCTCACTTTATTCACTCTTATGACAAATAGATACTGTCTACAAAGTCTGACTTTCATTACATGATATTATCAATAAATTGAAGGCTAGGTTTGGTTCGGTTGGCTAGAGTTATAGTCAACCTGGTGTACACAGGCCTAAAAAACTAGTATGTTTATAATAATAAAATGTTAACTTTACACGCACAGCGTATTGTGCCCTCTTAAAGTGTAGACTGTTCCATTATTACACATCGTTGACTGTACCATCTAAGTTGGTGGGTGCGATTATGATTCTTTACCTAACCCTTTTTTTTCCTTACACTGGAATTCCACATTCTTTCATCCTATGAATCTTTTGTATTTAGTGTTTTATTTTAATAATTATTGTTTTTAAACTGAACCTGGTTTCGGTGTTATGGGACATCGTCTTTTCAAAGCCCTGTTATTAACTCATAGTTAGATATAGCTTCTGGTATTACCATGGGCTTTCTTTTCTTCGCTAGCTAAAATTGTCAGAGATGCTTTATGGTCTGAACGTGTATAATTTAAAACTTATAGCGGGGTGGATACCTTGCACTACAACTTTTACATTCTTTGATTTTCGTATTTTTTTACTACACTCTTTTTATTATCTCTTGGTCTTTTTTTTAAAAGTAGGACTAGGGTAATTCATGTTTCATCATTTCTTTTTTTAGCGTTGTGTCAAAGTGTATACACAAATGTTTGGCCCAGATAAAAATTACACTCAAATAAATTTTAAACAATATAGGGTTTATCTCTTACTGTACAATCTTACATTCCTACTTTATAACTAGATATTAAATAAACGAATGATATTACTCTATTTTAGGAGCGTCATTTGGGACAAATAATAAAAAATCAAAGTTTGGAATGGTTTCAACCAAACATTTGAGCTAGAGATTAATGAAATAAACTAGCGTTTGAGTGAATCAAATTTCACAGAAAGTGGTTTACATAGTCAAATATGGCGTTTTGGTTCTATTTGTATGAATGTAACAAAATAAAATTCCAAGAAACAAAGAACTAAATATATTAAAAAGTATATTATAAATTTTTACCTGAGAACTAGAGCCATAGTGAGTGCTTTTTTATTTTTACGGATTTATTTTACAACTATTATTTTATTACAGATATTTTTTTTAAGGTTTTACATTTAATAGTTGTATTATAGTATGCTTTTATGCTCCCATCATACTAATCATCTGGTCCAACGGTATATATAAGCTGGTGGGGCAAGGGGAGAAATAAATAATAATGTACACAAATTTGCATGGAAGCAAACTGGCAAACCACAAAGAAAAAAATACCTCAGTAAACACGGCTAGGAATCAAATTCCGAGCTCTCTATCCTTAAAATACCAGACATTCCAAGACTGATGCCTTACACCTCGGTCCAAGTTCAAGTCTTTAGTTAAACTTACCCATAAACAAATGTTACATTCATTATTGTTTCCGGCCTATTGCCTGGCTTAGTTTTTTATTCAAGCCAAATATATTCTACTAACGGCTTGCTAGGACTGTCGTGGCGTTCATATGCATTATAAGTTACTCACCTTTCACCTATTATAAATTTTTGGCCATGCCGGGAATTTAGCTCGAGACCCTTATCTCAGTAGGCATACACTCTACCAACTGAGTTAAGGACCTAAAAACAAATGATTGTTTTAATATGGAGGTTTTTTTCGAAAAATAAATAATGTAAAGGAATGTAAAGATATAGTGTATGACCATGGATAATTGAAAAAAAAAAATTGTGTAAAGGAAATTTCTCATATGAACCTTTCACAGGATGTATACATGACCACAATTTAATCCATAACAAAGAAAAAGGGTTCTCCTTCACATTGCATTAATATAGCATGGTCTAAAGCAGGTTTTCTATAACTGTGGGATGCACCTCACCAATGAGACTCGAAGGGGCCTCGGGTGAGGCAAAGCATCGTTATAGCTTTGAATAAATTGTTATGTTCCTCTGTTCTACTTGACTAAAATAAATAAACAATTTTTTTATTGACTGAATCAATGAAAACAATTATCGTCCTTTAATCTACAAATTTGTATGAAAGGGGTTTCAAGGCAATTAAGGCTATCAATACTAATTAATTCAACTATGATTTACAAATTAGATTTAGTTGCATTTAACACTTATAAAAGCTGATCTGAATAATCTCTGTGATATTAAAACACATTTTTTATAAATAGTATTCAAGTCATTACGGTAAAGCCATTGTAAAAATAATATTTTATGGGTAGCTTCTAAAGATTTAGCTATATTTTATAATAACAACTTTAAAAAAAGTATATCTGAAAATATTGTAATAAATGCAAACATTTAATACATTTTATTTTAATTTTATCAAATAAATGTCTTTGAAATGTATTTTGATAGTGAGTCTTAACACCAACAATCAATATTAAAGTGAAGCCTGATCACAAAACATTTTGCCTCGTCTAAGGCGTCACTTTAATATAAACTGGACTGCTGATGATGGATAGGTTGGAGTTTGAATCCCAGTTGGGTGTACTGAAGGTGTATTTTACTAAATTGCTCTAAGCAAATTCAGGTACACTTCCTCTAAAATAAACCTTACTCATATTTAGGGCATTATCGTAATGCGTATATCCCAACCGAATGTAAAAATGCATTGCTAAATAAAAACGTATGTAGCTTGTGTATAACACAAGATCTTAATGTTTATCAAAACATGATATGTGTACTTGAATCTTTGAATATTTCTCTGTGTAATACAAATAGGACTCTACCAGCTTCAACCCTCTTTCAAACACCTCCCTAAAGAACTAGTCACCCCTTTTATTTGAGCCTATAGTCGATCATTGATCAAGAATTCTTCTGTCTTCAAAGTTGATCAAATGACAAGAATTTCTTAATGAAGACGAAATGTAGGGGTTAAAAATCCCGTCTCCTTTCTAACCTACTCGTTTATACTTTTGGTTGGGGTACAAATAGTTGGTAAGGTCAAACCGTGATCTAGCAGGCAAACTGGTTCACTCCTACATTGTGCGAGAGAGAAATTAAGATTAGAGGGAGGTTTCTGTCTTTTAAAACACACACACAGTGACACGATCACGCGCAAACACACACACATACATATAACTATTAATCCTGGTGTTTTTTTCATCACGTCATACTAGCATAGTAAATTATTTTTATTTATAATCTCCTTCCGTAAATTGAACTTTATTTATTGTATAGGCCTATGTCACACCCTATTAGTAAAACTTCCCATTTCGAAAATTGGCAAATATTCTGTCCATTCCTTGAACAGGCCTCCTCTCATGACCATTTAGACAACTTGAAATTATTGTATTATCTAATAAAAGTTTAACCGAAATTCGTTTTCAGATATTATTTCTTAAGAATTTTAGACTAACCGAACCTAGCTAAGCCTAACCCTCCATTCTAAAACGATTAAAGGTTTGAACCAAACCTGTTCTTCACTTTTCCATTTCACATACCGGCCTAAAACTCGTCTAGTTCATGAAATGGGTATTGCTTGGAGCTTTAGCACAGTACGTGAAATGGTCAAGCAAAAAAGAGAGTTCCCTGAATACCCGTTTCAAGAACTGAACGTTCTAAGGCTTAACTCTCGTGTTGGACTGGCCTGCTGATAATGGAAGGGTCGGGGTTCGAATCCCAGTTTCATCTACTGAGGGTGGTTCTCCTACATTGTTTCCCACTCTTTCTTCAAGCAATATCTGTGGACTACCTCTAAAATACTTCCTTCCTCATCCTTACTCCATTAGAACAATTGCCATGTATAGTCTGACTAATTAGTAAGACGCGATGATAAGAAAAAGGTTTATAGAATGGGCAGAGATTTGACTAATCTATTAAATGGCTAATTTCACTATTAATTGGTGTAGTGGCGTGGAATATTATCAGTGTAAATAGAACTTGTTAATATTATGTTACCCGTTTCAGTGGCCGCATGGTCTAACACGCCACTCTCGCAGTAGACTAGACTGCCAATGACGGGGAGATCAATGTTTGAGTCTCGGACTGCTGTACTGATGGTAGTATTTCCAAAATGGTTTTACACTCTCCCTCTAAGCAAATGCGGGTACAATTCCTATAAATATAACCTTCTTTACCCGTAAAACATTAGCGTGTTTAGGGTACACGGATTTTACTGTAGATACATAGTTACCTTTTGACTAGTAATATATTTTAACTAATTGGTTATGAATGAGGAGGGTAGATTTTAGATAAAGTGTACCTGTATTTACTGTAGGAAGAGTATGAACCAGTAACAAATAAACAGCTCAAAGCACTCACCCATAAATTGAATCCCAGTATTCCTCGAATGACCAAACAGACTAGACTAGAATTATTTATTGATGTGTATCATTCAGACGAACTTTATAAAAAAAAAGGGGGAAAAGCTCTAAATGACTTTATCATATTTTGTTTAATTAGTTTACATATAATCTTGTGATAGTTAGGTAATTACTTCATAATTCCTTTATATTTAGCTCTAGGAACTACCGATATATACATATTTTTTTTTTGATGGTCCAATTTATAATTTTCAAAATATTTTGAAATTACTTTATGTCCAATATGATCGTAAAAAATTGGAATTACGAATATTTCTTGAATATTTCAAGCTCTACACATTACACTTCATATTATAATCTCTTTTGTTGCTCAATCGTCAATAACAAGGAAACATATTCCCGTGTGCTATTATTGACATTAATATTTGTAGGATAAGTAGTTGTGATCTGGATTTGGAATATATTCCCTAGTTATTATGGGATTTTAAATACAAAATATGTTTTCGGTTATATTAAAATTGGCTCACAAAATGAATAATCTTTTCAATGTAAAAGATGTGAATAAGCCCTCTTTCCCATTTTAAAATAAGAAAATAGATTTTGATTAGATCTTTTTCAAACAGTTACATATATCTTACAACTGACCCAAATTGTAGGCAAGTGGGTTAAGTCTAGCCCCTGATCTGCTGGTTTTCAAGTGACCGGGAGTTTTGGAATTTGAATCCTGGCAGTATGAATTGAGAAAGTTTTTTTGCTTTAACGGTTTCTCATACTACCTCCACGCATATATGGGTACAACTCCACTCCATTCATACATTTATCATTCTTATCTTATTATTGTAAATGTGTTGATGGGTATTAAAACTTTGTATAAGATAAAAACAAAAAAAACTCACGATTAAAACATGTATATCTGCTCTACATAAAACGAATAGATTAAATTTCAAATATCCATTACATGTGAGTGTGAATTTATACCTGATCAATAATTTAATAATGTATTCAGCTCCGATGATCAAATGGTCTCTAAACTATAAACTATCTTGCCATAGAATAGACTGCCGATAGCTGGGAGCTTGGTATTCGAATCCCGGCCAGATGTGTTTTGGGTAAATTTTCCTTTAATGTTTTCCATTCTCTCTCCGTAAAAACGAGGGTAGGTTTCCTATAAATTCAACCTTACTCATCCTTAACACATAGTAGTAATTAGTACATATGTGTAGATCATGAACGGGTAGTAATACGTATAGTATTATAATAGTTAGCGATTCTTTCCAAAATGTTGTGATGGAAGGAGAACTTAATAAAATATAAAGAAACACCTTTTCTTGTGTTCATCTCAAGGATTCTTAAGAATTGATACCAAATTTTAGTAATAATTAACACTAAAATGTAATTCAATCTAAAGCGAGTGAGTTATTCTCGTGTATCGTCTTCTCGCATCACTGCTGTTTCATGGTGCAGACCATTTAGTGGGTGTTATCCCAGCCCGATCACGCACGACAAAGCACGCCTGCCAGCGGTCACGTAATTCAGGTAGTGCCACAAGAATCAGGTTTTGAATCCCGTATGAAGCACAAAAAGATTAATTGAACCACTGACATTAAGGAGACTACAGGAAAGTGGTGGTGCAGGAGTGTTTCAATTTTTTACATATTTATACAATATTTGGGGATTTTCTTAAAGTGATGTGATTTTCAACCGCATCTTAATACCTAACCAGTCTGTCTGCATTTAACTTAACTAATGGGGTAGGTGTAATTTAGAAGATATATACTTACATTTTTGTTGAAAGAGATTGGTAGAACATTTAAGAAAAACGGGACCCATTGCATCTAGATGGGGCTCAAACCCAGACCCCCCTGTCACAAGAAATCCAGATTAGACAAGCTTGACGTTTAATCCACGTACCTACCAATACGGATATAAATGTGATGATTTTTCTTCAAAAATCCCGGAGTTTTCAAAAAAAATTAGATAGATACATATAAATAAATTTTCTTATTGACTTAATAAAGTTGTTATACACTCTTTGGAGATCCCTATTTAGTGGGATACCATTTAAAATTTTAAATGTTCAGGCTCTGATGTTTATTTTAAGTGGTCTCTTTACCTTCCTTATAAATTTCTGTTATCTATCACTAAGAATTATTTGTTTCTATTAGTTATGGTAATTTTAGACTTCATTCACTCTCCATTTTTCTAACTAGAAATTTCATATTTCAAGATTTATTTGGATATATGGAGTTGTCTCTTTACCTGTATGCCAAGTTTTAATTATTTATTTCATCTACGAAGTTTTTGTAATAAAAACCCCACTATCCCCTCTCCCCCAGATTTCTTTGATAAATAAAGGCAATTATTATAACTATTACTATTACTATCGCAATTTTGAAATTTATATTTTTCTGATCATGTGGGGAAATCCCTCTACACTTCCGCCAAATTTCTACTTTCCAGCTCATCTATTAAATTTTATTGACCATCACAATATTCCAACCCACATATCACCCCCTTGGGGGTTGACAAATTTAAAAAAACTTTTTATCCGATTCATACGTCACACCGAATTTCAAGATTCCAGATCTAGTGTTTCGGGGAATACGGTCATGATAAGTGGGTCAAGTCTTTAGTCTTTATATAATATATAACTATGGATTGATAATTATTTTATTTGAGATTGTCACTAACCCATCTCATTAACTGGGATGATTGATATAAATTCACGGTAAAACCATAAAAATTATTCGAGTGAGATTGTATGCATTATTTACTTGACAACAAGGAAATTGGTATCCTTTTTAATAGTATTTTTAATTTTAAAATACAATATTTGAATTTCAAAGTTTCTTTTTTTAATAATGGTAAAACTGTTTCACTGTTATCAATTGTAGGCTACTTGTGTCTAAATTATAATGCAGAAAAAGGAACCACAATATGGCGTCTGGTTTGAGTTGCATTGTTAACTAATCTACGCTTTTTACAGAGGATGAGATGGGCTCTATAATATTATTATAATTATTATTTATTTATTTATTTATTACTTGGAATCCTAGGTAGTCTGTTGTGGACACAGTAACTGTCCATCTAAAGACAGACCTTCCCATTTATATTTAGATCATTGAAATATAAATGAACCCATTTCTTTCACTGGCACTGCGTGCAGGTGCCATCTTCACTTATGCCCCGTACAATAAGCCAAAGTTTTGAACCAAATTTATTACAAAATTCAGTACAAGTCTACTAATACCATGATCCAACACCTTATCTCAGTCGGCAGAATGTCTGCCTATTAGGCAAAGGTTTCCGGCTTCGATTCCCGTTAATTATTCATTAACATAATTTGGCTTCCACTAATAGGTAGAAAGAGTTTGAGTTATATTCATGTAATTTTAAGGTCTGTATATATTGTATATTTTCAAAGGTCAACCAATCCCACATTTGATCAGAACTTTTTGCTATTCATAAACCCGGAGCGTGGTCTACTCCTAAACTAGCCAATAAATAAGTACTTCAGAAGATCTGCCTAGCCAACCACCTAGTCTAAAACGCGCATGGAAGAAGGAGGCTGAATAAAACAGAATTTTGGTTGTGGTAAAAAATGTTAGAGTGTCCGTTGAGTTACATAAAAGCATGTAAGAAATCATCGCACCTTCTACCATGCTACTACATCTCTCTTTACTCAGCCTTGTTCTTTAATACGAGTCAAAGGCGTCACTATCGCAAAGGAGATTATGCTTTGAATCCAGATTTTATGTACTGAGGGTGTTTTTTTCTCACAAATGGTTTTCCATTCTCCCTCCACTTAAATGGGTATACGTTTCCACTCAACTCTAACTTGAACTATTTAACCCATGCGGATAGCCAAGACGGGTAGTAATACGTGGCACACAGAGAAAAAGAATGGTATAGCTGGTCAGACGAGTGCATCTTGTTTCTCGAAGCTCCGTTGAAATGAAGTAGCCGGTGAATGACGCAGTCAGGAGCTGTCGGCCTCCCGGACCGATGATAAATATATAATAATACTGTCAGGAATCACTTCGGACAGAATTCAGTTCCTTTAGGTTACTGATAGACAAAAGAATAAAAGAGGGAATACAAAGCTGTCAAATAGTATTGCCTACATGTATAGGGGAGCTGAGAAATTAGTTGACCATACCATGTGCTATTTTGTGTAAGAGGATATTTATGAAAGATATGCTGACATGTCCATAGGTAGTAGGAAACGCTAAAGCCAATATTTTTATATTAGTTTTGGATCCAATCTGTATTACTGGATCTATAGCACTTGGAGCTCAAAAGTTAATTACTGCACTTACAAAAGTACGCCACCTATCCCTATCTTTGGCTGGGTATATCCATCCAGTCCACCTAATTACACCCTATCTCTTTCAGGTCCATTCTAATGTTACTCTCTCATCTGCGTCTAGGTCTTACCAATGGTCTCTTCCCAATGGGTTTGCCAGTCAATACCCTGAGCAAGGTTCTAGATTCTCTCATTCACACTGCATGTTCTGCCCACCGTTATCTATGAGGCTTGATTACCCTAACAATGTCTTCTGATGAGTAGAGGGCATGTATCTCACCATTATGTAATTATATTTATACATATATATGTATATGATTACAGGAAAATTCCTAGATAGCTCCGTGGTAGAGCAATGACACGCTAAGCCAAAGCTCTCGGGATAAATTCCTGTGTCCATGTGTCATTTTTAAATATACACGTTTCCAAACAAAGTTCCAGCAATATTTTCAAACAAAGAATCAGCAAGACTTCCAATCAAATTGCTATCAAGAAATCCAGGCAAAGCACCAGCAAGATTTTCAAACACAGTGCTATCAAGAAATCCAGAAAAAGCACTAGCAAGAGTTTCAAACAAAGCACTAGTAAGAATTCCAAACACGGTATTAGAAGTAGCTCCAAACAAAGCACCAGCAAGAGTTTCAAACAAAGCATCAGCAATTTTTTCAAACAAAACAACAACAAAGGTTTAAACAAAACACCAGCAAGGCTTCCAAACTAAGCACCAGTAAGTGTTTAAGCAAAGCACCAGCAAGAATTTCAAAAAAGTATTAGTAAGAATTACAAACAAAAAATTACCAAGATTTCCAAACAAAGCACCAGCCATAGTTTCAAACAAAGTACTTGTAACAATGCCAAACAAAGTACTAATAAACGTTCCAAGCAAAGTACCTACTAGTAATAGTTCTAAACAAAGAACTAGCAAGAGCTTCAAACAAAGCACCAGCAAGAGTCTTAAACAAAGGGATGGCCAGAGTTCCAAACAAAGTGATAGCAACATTTCCACAAAATTCCATAAAGAGTCCCAATTAAATTGCCTACCATTTTTCTTAGACCTCTCCTGTTTTCTCCATACGCTAACCACCTGTATAAACAAATGTACTTGAAATGATAAAGCAGTTCCAGCATAATTCTGCCACTGAAACTAACATATTGGAATTGAAAATACTCAAACTTAATCAAATTAGATGAACACACAAGTTAATAACAATTTATTACCCACCTTTGGATAGAAGAAAATTAAAGTTTGAAAATAATCAAGATCTAAAACAAATAATTTCGATAATACACCTCTTACTTGCGAGTTTAAGACAAACCATTTACGTTCAGTAATTGCATGACAACCAAATTCAAATAAATGTAATTTTATCAGAACACTTGCTCAAGAATTCAGCCTGCAAATTACAACAAAAGGATAGAATACTAATAGCGGCCAAATAAAAAATCAACGATAAAGGTATCTGTATTTGTAGATTTTTTTACACTATTATTTTTAAAACTCAAGCTTTCAGAGTTCAGTACTGAGCCCTGTAATGATATTACATAGCATATATTTTCATACGATTCTTCTAAAATGGTTTCTTATATATAGGAGTTATTGTCAAATTATTTGTATATTAATTCATAGAATAATTTGTAGTCATTCAACTTTACTTTACTTTAATGGGGTATTAGAAAAGTAAATTCCTCGAAGACTCCTATATGGGCTTAAATATAAATTGGATATTGTCAAGTACTCTTTATATGAGGTTTTACATAAAAATCGGGGGTAATCCAACACTAATTTCTCCTAATATGAGGTTCAAAACATGTGAAGGTAGTCAAAGCCTACTCTCTCCTGATATGAGGTTCAAGAGCAAGTGAAATTACTCAAACCTTACTCTCTCCTGATATGAGGTTATAAAAGAAGTAGAGGTTTAAGATCATTATCTCCTGATGTGAAGTTTAAAAGAAAGTAGAGGTAATTAAACTACTTTCTCATAATATGAAGTTCAAGAGAAAGAGGAGGCAATCCGAAACTACTTTCTACTGATATGAGGTTACAGGTAAAGTGAAGGAAACACAAATTTAATCCCTCCTGACACGAGGTTTAAGATAAAATGTAAGTAGTAAAAATATACTTTCACTTAATATAAAGTTTCAGATATAGTGGAGTTAATTAAACTATACTCTCCTTATTTGAGGTTACAGAGAAATTGAGGTAACCAAACTCTAATCTTTAACGTTATGAGTTTCTAGAGAAATTGAGGGTAGTTAAAATATACTCTCCTCCTGATGTGCATTGTCAGAGAGAGTGGAGGTAATGAAACGCTATACTCCTCTGAATGGATGTTCCAGGGAAAGTGTATGTAATCCAACTCTACTATCTATTGATACAAGAGGCCAGTTTCATATGTGGAACTGTCCCATTCCACTCGAGTTTAGCTAGGTGTCACCTTGTACTTAGAATAGCACCGCACTGGGGATGTACTATGTCTGATTATCAAACTGGCCATAAATCTCAGAAAATGTGACTGTACTATATATTTGATGTGTGAAGTTCTAGAGAAAATATCAGCTATACACATTTCTTGATATAAAATTATAGATAATTTAACAGCTTTTCAGAAATCCTAATATAGAGTGAAAGATAAATTGGTAGCTATCCAACTCTCTTGATATTAGATTTAAGATAAAGTGGTGGCCATATCTATTGATATGAGATCAAAAAGAAAGGGTTCTATTTCCAAAGTTTCTGATGTTGATTTCAGAAGAAGCGGTGGCAGTCCAACGATCTTTATTTGAGGAGATTGGAGAAAAAGTATTGTCTGTCCTATTTTACTGATGTTTGGTTTCAAAAATAAATGTTGTATTTCAACTTTTAATATCTGGAGGTAAAAATTTCTCAAAAACCATTCTAAGTGTTTAAAAAACAAAATTTAACTTAGTGTGTTATTTAATATATCATTGAAAGGTATCTGAACACAGGACCCTTTTATCCAGCATAGTAAAATTTATCTGGTTTTTAAAATATCAATAAACGAGTTGTTTTAAATAAAATAATAATGCCTCGATCAATTAACTCTTCCAAATATTAACCAAAATGCATGCAGAATTTTTCATTTATTTTATTTCAACCTGTATCTTTTTAGTTCATAAACTTTTGTGAGTTCTTATTTTTGTATTTGTTGACATTAAATCAATTGATAAAGTAATTTTCTATACATATGACACGCTCTATATTTTAATAATTATTATGATAAAGAATGGAAATTGTTTAAGTAAATTTTAATTCAAAGTTAATTGATTTAATTTTTTCTTTTTAATACCCTAATGCAACTCGTTTTAAAGGTTAATGCTGGATTTAAGACATAAACGGGAAATTAAATCAGGGTTTTGGGTACTTAAGTAGTTTCCCTTGATATAGTTGATAAATTACCAGTATAAATTCTGGTGACTGGGCTTGTTTTAGGAGCAATGAAGAAAATTCACTAATAGCTATCCCCGTCGCAAAAAGAATGCTCATAAACAAAGCAGAAGTGCATATACTAAATAGATCTTTATTTGGCCGATATTTTTTTTTTTAAACTTGTGATCATTTTTAATATTGATGTTTTGTAACAAAAGATATTTGGTAAAGACAAACAATAGCTTAAATTCAATAAGTTACTGATTGGTCTTTAAAGCTTATTTTCCAAGTAGCCTTCTTTAACGCACGGTATGAATGTACCTATCAAGGAGAGGACATTACTGAGCAAAAAATAATATTATTTCTAAACTTATGTTATTTTTTATATATTTTTAAAAATAAACATATGCTCGGTTAAATAATAAATTAATTAATTTCCCTTTTTTTTTGAGCCGTATTTAAGTTCGTTTCCTTTATCACCACGTCTTACTATTTATTCAGGTTATACGCATATATATTATGTATAATCCAATGGGGGTATAGATGATTAAGGAAAGACTTTAGAGGTATTCTATTTGCATTTGCCTGGAAAGAGAGTGGGAAATAATATAATAATAAGAATTCTGAGTAGACATAGCCGGAATTCGAACACAAATTTCCCCGTCTTCAGCAGGCCAGTATGAAACGAGCGTGGCGCCTTAGATCATTCGCCCACTGAAGCTGGGTTTTTAGGCGTAAAGAACCTTTAGAACCACATTGTAAACAAAGAACAAAGTGCTGAGTCATAGCCAACCCACTTCTAGCAAAATAAGACATCCCCACTCAGAGTAAAAAATAACCTCAAACCTTTTCTTTCTCCTAGCACCATGTAACACAATGATCATGTTATAAGAAGCTAGTCTGAAGATTGAAAATTGGTTCCAATAGAGAAGCTAGTTGAGGCGTGTAAATGACACCAATCTTACTTTATTTAGGCGTTCCTTGAAATTGATTGAATTAGGATGATAAATAGGGTATTCTTTACGGTTTTAAAAGGGTTGATTTGTTATGCTCTGTATTTTTTGTTTTTTTTCTACCACTTTCTATTATCCGTCAGGGATAACATTATTTTATCAAGCAAATGAGACAAGTATGTGAAAGGTAGAATTTAGAGGAAATGCATATGAATTTAATCGAAGGAATAGGGAGAAGCCAAATTAGAAAACAACCCTTTTTAGATCCGGCAAGGATTCAAACCCCGATATTTAAATCTTTGTAAAATCAAGCTGGATGTATCTAACATATTTTGTCATGGGGTTATAAAAAAAGTATACTGTTTTTAGGAACTATCTATGTATAAAATGCTTCTGGAGGATGAGTTGGTCAGTGATGTCATGGGGTTGTAAAGGAGTGTACTGTTTTCAGGAACTATCTGTGTATAAAATGCTTCTGGAGGATGAGTTGAGATATGTCATGGGGTTGTAAAAGAGTTTACTGATTTTTACGAACACTTTGTGTATAAAATGATTCTGGAGTAGGAGTTGGTGAAAAATGTCATGGGGTTGTAAAGCAGTGTTCTGTGTTTTTACGAACACTTTGTGTATAAAATGCTTCGGGAGAAGGAGTTTGTGAGTGATGCCATGGGGTTGAAAAGGAAGTGTACTCTTTTTAGGAACTATCTGTGTATAAAATGATTCTGGAGGATGAGTTGGTGAGTGATGTCATGGGGTTGTAAAGGAGTGTACTGTTTTCAGGAACTATCTGTGTATAAAATGATTCTGGAGGATGAGTTGGTGAGTGACGTCATGTGGTTGTAAAGGAAAGTATTGTTTTTACGAATTCTCTAAGTATAAAATGCTTCTGGAAAAGGAGTTGGTGAATGATGTCATGTGGTTATAAAGGAGTGTATTATTTTTAGGAACTCTCGGTGAATACAGTTCTTTGGAGGAAGTAATTTTACGTGGGTGTAAATACAGTTTATATTTTAATACATCCTAATTTTTTACGCTTTAAAATGTATCAATATTTCTTTTAAAGAGAACTTCTAATGTTACTAACTTTAGTTCCTACTATCGAGTGGTATAAATTTATTGAAATGTTAAGTGATTAATTTCAAAAGAGAGAGCAGTAGAGAGAATTGAGAAGGAAGTTAGGGAGCTATAATCTATTCAATGTTTATTCTGGTAGAAATAAGGGTTTTAAAAAAATATAAGAAAGTTGGTTTGCAACACTTTTGTTAACATAATATCTATCAAGAGTCACATGACTTGATATATTTTAATACATTGAAAATTAAAAGAGATCTAATAGATTTTCTAGCTGTAAAATATGGGTGTTACTGCGAAAATTGTGTTGTAATTTGGGTGTCTTATAGTCTCACAGAAAAGGAAATTTTATTATGGCACCCTGTTTTACTATCGCTATATCCATGAGAGGTAGATATTTATAGCTGATTTGAGTAGCTGCTCATCTAACGTCCATTGTATAATCTTATTTAAACAAATTTACATGTAGGCCAAAAATAGATAGATCGCTAGTTTGATAATTGATATGCCAAGTGAACTTAACCTGGACTAGATTCTCTTAAATTGTTCAAATGGGTTTTGAACGATTGTTTTTGTAAGCATTTGTGCTCTCTTCTCTCTGACAAATAGCTTATAAACAAAAAACAATATGATAAAAATAATTCAAAACTCACACCTATACGGAGATGTAATTTTGTGATCTATGTAGTTTGACTACTCTTGTGTTAATTGTGGCTTGTATTTGTTTACACACCAAGTATATAAAGGGAGGGTAGTTTTAGAGTAAATTTCCCTGTACTAGCGTGCAGGAAGAATGATAAAACTATACTGATAAATCATATTTTGATGTCCCCTCCTACCACCCCAAGTTCACCAACTGTCTTGCTTTAGACTTCTTGACCACCGGTGCGTGTAATCACGGTTTTATTTAAGTATTGTATTAATTTGTAGTCAGTGCTTCACACGTATCTTTATTATTGGGGTTGTTATGAAGATAAAATTGAGAAATTTCAACCCAAACTTTTGTGAGGAGAGAGTTGACCACCCTAGAGGAATAAAAATCTTATTTAACTCAGCCAGGACTTCTACCCCTCTACCCCAAATTCTCCCTTATGCCGGGATCACGATCAACTTAAACTTAACTTAACGTAACTTAACGTAACTTAACGTAAAGAACCTCCTTGTGTGTTTAAATGGAAGCGATCACGATGCACTTAACTTAACGTTGACTTGCAGTTAACTTAACGTAAGAGATGTCCTGGGAGGTCTTTTACTTTACTTTACGTTACTTGAAGGGTATCACGTGATCTATCCAGCCAATCATTACTCGAGTGACGTCAATAGGGCATTTGTTGGTTTTATGACTAATGTTTACTCTTTAGCGTAAGTTCTAGTGATCAGACATTGAAACAAAATAATTACACTAAAATAGGAAAGCTACATTTATAAAAAAAAAATTGTAATAGATATTTATTATATCGATTGAAAACTGTAAACATTCACAGATCATCACTGTAAAACTAGTACAAATCACAGATCATACTCGAGAATGAAGATGTTTGGCTCGAGTTGTTACGTTAAGTTACGTGAATCATGATCACACATACGTTAAGTTAACTTTAAGTTAACGTTAGGTTAAGTTACGTTAAGTTAACGCTAAGTTGATCGTGATCCCGGCATTAGCAGCAAGCCAGAAAAGACGAGACTGATGCCTTTGTCAACGTGCGCATAGGTTTAATATTATATGTATATATATAATATTTGGGCTATGTATGTTAATATTTAACGCAAAAACAATTGAACCAGTTATGCTGAAATATCGCATGGATATAGCTTAGATGCCCGGTTAACACACAGGTTATAACTATTTCTATTAAAATAAAATTAAATTGACATTTCTTCAAATATTCTATATTAAGCCACCTGATAATATGTATTCTTCTATTGAAACAGAATTCATTTTTTTGTCCTACTTGATCGGAAATTCAATAGTAATAATTAAAGAATATACTTTAGCCTTGAATCCAAAGAAAAATTATATATTGGTATGGCTATTTTGTATTCATATTAGTAGAAAAATCGTATTTATTTAACATAAAATCTAAGATTGGGTTACTTTTACCTGTGGTTAGTCTTATATACTTTTAAGTTTGTGCGAACCTTCGAAAATTCGAATCCAAATCTGAATCTTGGTAATATTTGGGTTTGATTCAAAAATTTTAGTATTAATATTGGAAGATTCAAATTCAATTCGAAATTTAGAATCTTCATATTGAAAGATTCGGATTCGATTCAAGGTTTCGAACCTAAATAGATCTTAAATTTGGATTCGATGGATTTTGCTCAAAATTCTAATCTATAGTTATTCATAATTACAAAGTAAATTAATATAATCAAACCGCAAACCATTGGATTGGTAGAGTGAATAGGAAAATTAACTTGAGTTCTAGGTCGTAAGTGAATGACATGGGGGGCAATTGTTTGTGATAGTGAATATCTTATTATGCGATTTAAAAAGTGGTATGATTTCTATTTGATTGTTGACTTTTTGAAATTAGTGCTATTTATTAAAATTTTTAATAAAACCAAAATGGGTCAAAAATATTTATCAACATTTTTTGAATTATTTTATTATTAGATTGGATTCGGAAATTTAGCATTGTAAGATATTCAAGACAGATCCGATTCGAAACTTATCATAGTATGCCTTAAAAAATTAATTGATTTAGATCTTAAACTATTTTTAGAATAAAATATTTGATTCTATTTTTTTACACGTGGTATTGGACAAGGAATCGATTATATTAATAAATTAACCATGATATTCGATTCAGATTCGATTCGAAAATCTGCTTTTGGAATAAGATTCAATTTGGACTCGTCTCGAAATTTTTTCTAAGCCACGAGATTCGATTCAGAGTAGAGTCAGTTAGCCAATATTCGGATTCAATTTGAAAATGGTGGATTTGCGCAGGGTTATATATTTGTAACAAATACGTTCATGCTACAAACGTGATTATTAAGTTATGGTACTTCAGCCGTCCTACCCCCTTGGACATATAAGGTGATAATAAAAGTGAGAGTAATAATTTTTTGTTATATTTACAGTAACATTAAAACCTGTTCCTCTCTTTAAGGTATAACAAGCCAAAAAGAGAAACCAAGAAGTTTGTTATTCAAGCTCTCAGGAGTAAAAAAAAGGGAAGACCTGGCAAATTGGAAGAAGGGATGACAATAGTCCCGGATAACCCCAATAAAATAAAGAGGGCGATCTCTACTGACCTTTTGGACATCTTAAGAAGCTTAAATGCTTAGTGGAGCAAGTCGTAAAAAGAAGTCGATAGTTCAATGTAAATCGATAACTCTCGTAAGGTCACACGCTCTTTGCTTTGGTCAATGATGCGGTAACCAGGGGTGAGATTTCCCAGCAAGAGTGAACAAAGACAAAAACAAAGAACAAAAAACCAAGGGGCGGGAAGTATTTTTTTAAAGGAATGTTAGTTCTTCATTATCTTGATTAAATTGTTTTCACGCATCGGTCAGCACGTAGCCTAAATGTCAGGTTTATTAAGTTTGGATAGCCGGTGACGGGGAGATTCATTCGAATCCTGGAAGGGTGGGCGTATTTTCATCTTAATGGTCTCTCCCTTTAGTTTAGCCTAGGGGGAGGGGGTAATCAGACGCGGTTCTAAAAACAAAATTGCTTATCACACTCTTTAAAATCAAATGATTGTGTTATGGGTTAAATAGGCAAGCTATTTAGTTATTAATTACGTTCATAGCTACATATTATTCATATTCTTTAAATAGAAAAATGACATCTGGACACGGGAATTGAGGACGGGACCTTTGAATTAGTATACTAATGTTATTATCACTGAGATATCCAGGAGTTGTACCATGTTCAGGGTCATTCTTCACTCATATTTTATGGCCGAGTCTGTAATGGACATGCGAAAAGATTAAATAGCCATATTATATATATATATAAACTACGGCTATAGCCGTATCTAAATATCACAATAGCTTGGCTATTTACTCGAACATGATATGCACATTCGTACAATTATCATTGTAATCTAGTAGCATGAAGCCCTCCCGAATCTTAAGGTGGCTGCCTTATCTGAATAGTTCACGATCTTATATGATCACTCATACGTAATTATTTCCACACGTCCATCACAGATTTTGCCTTAAAATATAAGTGAAGTACGGGTTGACTCCTGGATAGCTCAGTGGGAAGAGCAGTGGAGTACGAAGCCAAACTTCCTGTGTTCGATTCCCGTGTCCGGGTGTCAATTTACAATTTAATATACAATAATACTATTGTATATTTGCTCATAATGTTACCTTCCTTATCCCTTAACCGTTATTAGATCTAAAATACGTAAATCACAAAAAGGTGAAAATAATATAAAATGTTAATTTTGAATAAACGATGCTACACATAACTAGATTCGTAAAAAACTATTATTAAAATTAATAAAATGTTGCTATGGTGTTAATTGAGTTTTCACTTGATGTTACAAAATAATTAGAGTAGAATGTTAAATCATAAATAACAATTTTGATATTTAAGTAAGATTTACGTGCTTTTGAATTTTAAAAATATAAATCAAATTTATTGAACTAAACCATTTTTAAGACAGTTCAAATGTTTTCATATATATATAGAATGATAGGTGGACCTGTGAGATAACTTAGTAATCTATATTATTAAAATAAAGAGTTTTTCTGTCTTAGCGAGTATTGCGCGATATCTACCACACGCAGAGGTATGAAATTTTAATATTAATAGCCTCTGTACACAGGCGTGTGCACCTCGAGGATGGAATTTTATTGATTTTTTAAATTAATTATAAACTGGGTTGGAAGCAATAAAATTAAGATGTATTTTTTCTGTTTGTTTGAAAAAACGCTGGGTACTTTTTGCTAGTATTGAATATTAAGAAGGATTAGAACTAATTTCTTTTTAAGTTAAAATCATGTATTTGAATATTGAATACAGGAGCTACTAGAGAGAAAAATTCAAGGAACTAGAAATGAGGGTAGCGTGTAGGAAGAGAAAAGCTAACGCATTTACAATTAATTGTATGAAGTTTGTAAGATCAAAATGATCTATTAGATCACAGATATAGCCGCATCGAGTATATTACTCGTAGATTTTAAAATGGCTCCTGGACACAGGAACAGAAACCGAGACTCTTTATTTAGCGCATCAATGATGCTCTTATCACTAAGCTAGGAGTCATCATCACCGTGCTCAGGGTCATTATTCAGACATAACTTAAGAGTATATGATGGTCGTGTGGAAGTCATCATAGACTCTGCCTTAAAATTTGAAAAGTTATGCTTAGCAAAGGAGCTCACTGGCGCTAATTCAAGGACCCCAAGTTTTTTTTTACCATGCCCAGGTGTAATTTTAAAAATGTAAGAGCTTGTAGAAATATCTGCATGTAAAACCTACCCCGAATTTGTCTAGCCTGGATTCAAACCAAGTGTCATCATAACATCCTGCTTTAGTATCAGGAATACGAATGAAAGAAACGACCTCTCTGGTTAACATTTAGTTTAAAAAATATATAAATACAATTTATAATTATTTTTTTTATTGGCGTATGCCAGCAGGATTTGTCTTGGTATTGAGCCGGGTCTTCTACTAGCAGTGACCGATATGTAACAGTCTTCTGAGGCTGCACCACCATGTAGGTACGGTTATTTCGTCCGATTAGATGATGCGATGAGATTGATGCAATGTTACCAGTAGAAGTCTTAAACATTACTTAAGCCTATCTAACCCAATCGTGGAAACTACAGAACCAATTCCTTTTTGGGATGAATTATTACGTATGGTGCTAACGGGAACTGAGCCTGGAACCTTTAGTTTAGTAGTCAGAAATGCTAACCACTAGACCAAGAGGCTGGCCACCGATATAAATGATTCATAAACATCCATGTAGTTCGAGATTATTTGACATGCTATTCAATCTGGACAGAAATAATGATGTATGAGTATAACACGGCATCATAAATTGACTGTCCCTTTCACCCCCGAACCCCCACCCTTTTTTCCCTCCTGGCATCAAATCAGCATGCGCGAAACCGCATTTTGGAGCCCATTTTACCCCTTTTACATCACCCCTTACATACTTCACCCTTCATTGGTTGGCATGTAGCTAATGCTGAGGCTTGCGGTATTGGGTTATTGATTTCGTGATTTTCTGTGTTTTATATGAACTGTAAAGCATTAAAGTGTAAAATGTAACCATGTTAAATTTCGTATTGAAACACCCAAATAGTTTTAGACTTGTATACAGGTATAGCACCATGTATTTTTATAAGTCTTAGCTTCTAAATGAATCTACAACAGAAACTTAGACAAACCCGGTGACAAATTTGGTCTAGTAAACTATGCCTCTAACATATTTGATTATCAGCTAGTGGCATAGTCAGAACTTTCTAACATGTATCACTCTGTCCATCATTAAAATGAGAAAGAAAAAACTTTTTTTTAATTCCAACAATAGTATAATATAAAAGAGTTTTATATTAAAGTAAACAGGGTTATTGCTATTGTTAGAGGTTCTGTCTTCCGACATGTCCATTACTTTTCTCAGGCAACTTAAACCCCCAATGTGCCCTGAGCTCTGCCTCCTCCTTCAGCTCTCAGAATTTTCTTCTTTCCTTCAAGTCATCCAATATTTGAATCCTGCTTCTTCCTAAACTGTGCTTTCCCTCAATCTTACCTTATATGAAGTCATGCAGACGACAGTTCCTCCTAAAGCTTACGTTCGTCGTAAATAGAAAGCAGAATCTGCCTCAGTGGTGCAGCAATTTACACTCTGTATGTTGACTAATGATGCTTTGCAACGCTAACTTAAAAAAGCTGATTATCAACATAGTTGTTTTCTAGTATACAGACATATATTTTAGATCATTCTCCTAATGGAGGTTTTCAAATTATAATTTTGTGTCGTGGCACAATCAAAAGGCGAGTTTTCACGATTGGCTTGGTTACGTCCTGGTATCGAGTGTTATCGACAAAGTGGTTCTGACCAAGTTGAAACGCGAAAACGATTTTGAGATGTTTTTCTTTTAAACAAAAGTGGTGGTTTGGGTAGAGTAGATCCAACAGCGGGTAGGTGAATTTATGTAATCCTACTACATGTAATGCAAATTGACAAAAAATGAGCTATTTAATTTGATTCTTAGTTAGATTGGTGCTTATTTTGACTAGACTTAATATTTACACAACATATCAAGCTAAACATATCTTCCCAAAAATAACCTTAAGAAAACATGGAGTACGTATGTAATATTAAATAGGCCTACATCCATAACTAAACGGTTTTAAGTACCTACTTACTGTCATGAATTTCTAGCTAGTAATTGCTGTCCATTTTAATTTACAAACACTTAAAATCTATTGATTACAAAGTTATACTCGTTTAAATTTAACATAAGAAGTGATGGTGTTTTGAAATTGATGCACAAATTCTCGGCTCATTGGTCGTAACCATACTGTTTAGTCTGGTCAACAAAAGCGGTACCAAACCGAGCACTGGTATCGTCTCGATCATAAACATTTTGTTAACATCGATACCTGGTCAACCGTGAAAACTCGCCTAAATACATCGATACACACGCTTTACATTAATGGGTTATTTCAAATCTCCTCACAACGGCCAATGAAGCTGTTTGCTGGCTTCTGGCTGAAGTGCATGCCTAGTCAAGTGCGCATACGCATTGATTTGACATAGTTGGTTCTGATATTTGATTGATTCTCCTGTGTCGAACATCTCGGGTAGAGTGGACGAAGTAGAGATGAGTTGAACTTTAGCAGAGCATCTCGAGCCGATTAGGTAGAAATTTTGTGATTGGCTTAGAGCTCGTCACCTGACCACGTTTCTGTTGTGCGCAAGTTTTTCAGCAAAAGTGTGAATCCACAGTTAGGGTAAGTGCGTGCATACGATTTTTGTCACGACTAAACAGTTTGGTCGTGACATGTATATTTCACGATTTTACCACGACCAAACAGTTAAATCGTGGACCCACGCTTACTAACGATAGTCAAGGCTCAGATATTTTTAAAAACTAAAATTTGGAAAATGATTTCAAGAAAATAAGTTCAACGTGGTTGTGGAAAAAGATTGCCTAATGATGAAGATGGGGAAATAAGTCCTTTCTAAGGAGTAGCCGATGACGCTTTTAGACTGATAGATAATATTTTGCGGCCCTTTGCGAGAAAAAAATAATTTTACAGCAAACAAAATATTTAATTACAGACATACAAGAACCCGCTGAATGGTGGAATGCACATTTGGCATATTGGCCAACAAATGGCGTATATTCCATAGGCCATTTGATGTTAATGTAGACTTATGTGTATCTATTATAAAACATGTTGTATTTTACATAATTATGTACGCACAAAGGACGAAATTAAGTTTTCAGATGCATGTTATGAATTTTCATTCAAAAATGTTACATGTGAAAATGATCATAGAGGAAGCCATCTCACAGGGGAATAAATATTTGCCAGTATTTTCCATCTTATTTTGTTTCCCCGCAAGGCTCCGTTCCATGGCAATATGACAAGATATGAAATTATTAATCGATACCTTGTATGTATGATATAAATTTATCATTTATTAATGTAAATTTATCTATTATGTCAGGTTAGAAAAAAATCTATGCACATAAAAATAATAATAATAATAATATATAACTTTAATTTTTCCTTTACTTTCTGAATTTAGATCTGCCCAACCAGAAACAACTTCAGCGCAAACTTCCTCCCATATATAAATATATATATATATATATATATATATATATATATATATATATATAACTTTAATGTTGGAATACTCCTTCATAGTTTTTAAATAGAGAGCAGGTCGCTTCTCTATAACTTCAATGAAATTTTCAGTTTCATCTGTAATTACTCATGCCATAGTGCCGTAAATTGGTCGTGACCTTTTCGTGTGACTATCCGACATCGACTGAACAGTGGACTCACGACTGTTTAATCGCATGTATGCGCACGCCAATACAAGCCCATGAATATAGCGCTGTCTAACGATAGTTGTTCGACTGCTAACTAATAAAACCTCATTGACCGACTTTTGACTTTTCTGTAGTGTTACAATCGTATCGCTAGTATGCGCATTCCCATATGATCCCGTAAGCTTTTGATGAACGACTAAACCGTCGAACAATTAAAAATCGTATGTATGGCCTTACCCAAAGGATGTGTCCGATTCACTTTGCTTTGTAGCGAAGAATTACACCAAAGATAGTTCTCTTATCACCCACTCCTATTAGTGCTTCTTCATTTGCGTCTTTCCACCTAATCTTTTCAAGTATTCTCCAGCAACACATTTCAAAGTTCTCCAAGTATTTCTTTTCCATTTTTCCTGAGAGTCCAAGTTTCTTCTGCATGCAGACAGAGATGATTCAAAATTAAAAAATACAAAAAATATTTTTGTATGTATAAATCTAATGATTAGTTTCGAAAATAAAAAATGACCTGTACATGAGAATTGAACTCGGGATCTGTGTCCAGGTGTCATTTTTCAATTTATTAATATTACAATCATAGAAATGCCATATTTCCCACTAAGCAACATTGAAAATGCTCTATTTCTAATATTTCATAAAATTATTTAAAACAATAAAACTTAAAATGTAAAGTTTTTAATTTTTTAGTGACATGTTGATACACTTTGTCCCTATTTTGGCGTGAGCTGTATTTTAAATTAACAAACCTTTTCTTAAATTGTTTTGTATTTTGGTTTGTCTACCACGCATTTCATCACGCCAATATGCCTAACCAATAAAGTTAGGCTTAGAACCTAGATTATGAGTTTATTTTTAAATATTTTTTTTTTACTAATACTAAACCCAGTTTCCAATCTTAATCCGAGCCTAAATAAAATTATTTATATTTTATATAACTAGATATAGTGTTTTATAACTTCTGAAACTCACTTTTACATTCTTGTAATATAGGGCTACATTAACCCAGAGGTATTCAACCTTTTTTTTGGCTCACGCACCCCAGATATAATTTATCTTCAACTTTGTAGCCCCAAAGTCGATGGTGCATATTGCAAGTTGTACATATTATGTAATCTACATCTAAAATAAATTACATCCAAAATAGGCCTCAGCCCGATTCGGTGGCTGCATGGTTTAAGGAGTTACTCTCGTAATAGACTAGACTGCCGATGAAGGGTAAATCGTGTTTTGATCTCAGTTGAGTGTCGTGATGGTGGTTTTTCCTCTATGATTTCTCACTCTCTCTCCATGCAAATGTGTGTACACATCCTCTAAATTTAACCTTCCTCATCCTAAACCCATTAACATAATTAGTACATAAGCATATAACCAAGATGGATAGTAAGTGATTGAACGCATCATTAGTAAGAACTGTCTTCTGCACGACGCCATATAAGGAAAGGTTGAGGGAAACAGGAGCTTAGGAAGAAGAAGGAGGTTTCAAATATTGGATGACTTGAAGGAAAGAAGAAAATTCTAGGAGCTGAAGGAGGAGGCAGAGAACACGGCGCACAGCACATTGGTGGTCTAGGTTCACTGACAAAAAGAATGACCTAAGACAGAACACCGAAAAAAAACCATTATAATATCTGTATATAATAGGCCTACATATATTTTAAATCTTACGTAGTCCCTAAGAGAGATATTCAAGTACCCCAGGTTGGATACCACCGCTTTATTTAATACTCTGTTAAACTGAATGTCTTTGAGACTAAGCCATGTGTTCTACCATGTTGATTAAATAAAGAAATATTAAGAAATGTTAATGGTTCTCATTGCCAAAATTTAATGAATATTTAAAATAAATGATACGTTACCTATATCGGGATCACGATCAACTTAACTCTAACTTAATGTAACGTTCACTTAAGGTTCACTTAACTTAAGAAAACAGATGTGTGATCACGATTCACGTAACTTAACGTAACAACGCAAGCCAAATATCTACATTATAGAGACCTATGTGTTTTGATCTGTGATTTGTATACTATTTTTAAAATGATGATCAGTGAGTGCTTACAATTTTCAATCGATATAAAAAATATCTATTATCAAACTATTTTGATAAATTTAACTTTCCTATTTTATTCTGAAAATTTAAAAATGACACCTGGTCACGGGAATCGAACCCGGGATCAGGTGTCATTTTTCAATTTTCAGAATATAATATTTTAATGGATTAATCCTCACTAAAAGCATAAATAATAGCTTTGGCTATTTGATTCTTTTCCTATTTTAGTTTAATTATTTTGTTTCAATGTCTGATCAATATAATTTAAGCTAAAGAGTAAAACTTTATCCTAAAACCAACCATTGAATTACTAAATAGCCCTGTAGAGGTCACTCGCATAGTAATTGGCTGGTTAGATCACGTGACACCCTTCATGTAACGTTCACTTAACGTGAAAGACCTCCCGGGACATCTATTACGTTAAATTAACTTCAAATGAACGTTCAGTTAATTGCATCGTGATCGCTTTATTTAAAAACAAGAGAAGAACATTTACGTTAAGTTAAATTAAGTTAACCTTAAGTGAACTTTAAGTTGATCGTGATCCCAGCATTACATCCAATAAAATTCAACCCAAAACTAAAATCTCATGATCCAAATTATTTTAAAGAATAAAGGAATACTATTAATAATTTAACGAGTATATTTTAAATGTAAAAAAAAAATTCAAGCTACCACTAAAATCGAAACATAGGCCTAAACAATATATTTTATTCGGATACTATATTAAATCTTGATTTTTAAATCAAATGTTTATTTTTTTTTTGCCCCAGTAATATCATTAAAAATTCAGTAAATACTTTCAAATATATATTTTTTACCAAGCCTTATATTTAAAGGTTAGCATGATTAATTGTAGAAGAGCTTATATTGTATAGTAAAATATATTAGCACGTATTGTGTATTATGATGGAATCATAAATGGAATATCGAAAATATACTGATAAATTATCAACCATACAATCTAATATGTTAAAAGATATGGTCCCTTATTCCCTTCAAGTGGTAGTTACCAACCCCCTAGGCCAGGGCTGACAAACCTTTTTAAGAGCACGTGCTCAATATGCTGATAAAATTTCGTGGGAATTCCTTTGCGCCCGTAAACCTCTGAGAAGAAAAACATACTATTGAAGTCCTTATTTTTATATATTTCATTACTTTAGAATATTTACTATTAATGGTATATTATAACTAATTTTTTATATTATATTAACAAATTAATTGATAGAAAACTCAAAAAACGTAACTTTTTCTTAAACCTATTTGAGAATGCAAAAAAGTTTTAACTAATATAACTTTTTTTATAGGTTATTTAAACTTGTTTCAGTAGACACATGGTCTAACACGTCACTCGCACAACATATCGAACTATTTATATGGGAGAGATCGTGGTTCGAGTCCTTATCGGGTGTGCTTTAGTCTGTTTTTTCCTAAATAGTTTTCCACTCACCCTCCACGCCACTGGATGTACCCTTAATACCCTTACTCAAAACTCAACCTTAATCCTTAACATATTTCCATATTTAGTACACATGAGCTAACCGAATGGGTTGTAAGACGCCATGCTGAAGGAAAAATAAAAAGTAAACTTCTTTAATATATTAATACAATTTCGTCAATTTTTTGTAATTTAGTTGCTTACTCTCCCAAGCTCGCAATTGAATATAAATTCATTTACGAACTTCCTTAAATTGTTATTTCAAGTCAAGGTCTTCATATTTGTACTCGATATAAATTTTGAGATTCTTTCAAAACTCGAATCTATTGGGTTACATACAATTTGAGGGAGTCAAGGAATTAAGAGCTCACGCGTCCAATCTCTAATTAAAATGCTTAAATTTTAGCTCTAACTACATTTTTAAGCATGTAAGAGATGGTAAAACATGTATCTCATATTCAATGACGTTTGATACCGAATTCTGTAATTATTATTTAAGGGTTATTGGACCATAAACATTTAATTGCACAATTTTAACAAATTAATATTTATAGCTTGTTAAAATTCCACAGGGGTGAGCTAGCCTACCTAACTATACAGTCATAGGAGTTAGCTAGCCTATCTAACTGTAAATTTACAGGTGTTAGCTAACCTACCTAACTGTACAGCCACAGAAGGGAAAGTAATATTCTACCTAACCATCAAGAGACGTATATGGACTGGCCAGTCTAACCACTAAGACATATGAACAGGCTCGCCCTTATAGCCACTAATACACAGGAATAGGCTGAACCATATAACCATCAATACACACGGATTGTTTGGCCCATCTAACCACCAAGCCACATGAATTGGCTGGTCTGTCTATCAACCAGAACCCAAGAATAGGCTGGCCTATATAACCATCAAGTCACAAGAATTATATTGCCCATTTAGGTACTAAACAACACGAATGGACTGACCCATATAACCACCAAGTTCCTAGCTTGGGTTAGCTTAACTATCAACACATGCTTTGTAATGGATTCGCTTATCCAACCCCCCAAGGAAAAGAATGAGCTAGTCTACTTAACTACCCAGATATGAGATTCGCTATACTCATCTCGAATATAAACCATGCTTAGCCCCCTCTCATCCTGAAATTTGTCGCCCACCATTATGAATAGAAGGAAAGAACCACTGTTTCTGGTTCTTGAGATCTGTGACATGCTCTCAATCTGAGTGGTGTACTAAGATGTATTTTACAAATTGTCTCTCAAGTCAACGTCTGTGTTTATCTTTAAAATTCTCTCTCTTCATCTTGTTAACATCTATGTCCCCATGAGAAAGCCACTTGAACTAAATATTCTGACAAAAAAACAAACAAGAGAAACTCATTATTAGAAGTAACAGCCAAAATTGTGCTCTTAGACATGCCAAGAACGTACAACGTCTGCTGTGCTGGAATTCTCAAGCTCAACAGGTCCCAGGTGTTTATGTTTCAAAACGCTAAATAAAAAATATATGGCTTTTTAAGATAAGATTATTCATTCCTTATAAAGTAAACGTAATATTTCTTTCAAGAGCCTGTTTCTTAAGTGTAAACATAGGTTCGCTCAAGTGGTCCTAACCCACCGCAGTGTCTGAGTGCTAGATCCTGAGTAATAGCGTAAGGGGTGACCTGGTGGTCTAGGGGTAAGGTGTCAGACTTCTGTGCTGGGGGTCCGGGGTTCAATCCCGGGTCCCGGCACAGATTTATCTGATTGCCAAACCCTTCCTTCACCTCTGACAAGACGTGTATTAATCACAACTTGTGAATGTGAGGAATGCCAGGCCTCCACCGTGGTTCGGATTCCACGTTAAGCTGTAGGTCCTCCATTTCATCTCACTATCACCCTACCATTACATATTAGCGTAAGTGCGTATAACCCGAACGGGTAGTAAGACGCGGTGCTAATAATAATAATAATAATAATAATAATAATAATAATAATAATAATAATAATAATAATAATAATAATAATAATAATAATAATAATAATAATAATAATAATAATAATAATAATAATAATAATAATAATAATAATAATAATAATAATAATAATAATAATAATAATAATAATAATAATAATAATAATAATAATAATAATAATAATAATAGCGTAAGGGATATATATGAGTATCAAGAACCAAAGCATTGAGAGCTGCAAATAAACTGGAGCCGAAAGTGCTTAGAGAAACATAATGTGATTTGTGTGATGACAGGTATAGTTAAATAAAGATAGCCACGTCTTACTACCCATTCCGGTTATACGCTTATTTACTTTTTTACTTTACATCCATTTCTGTTTCCAGTCTATGGCCAGGGTGACTTTTTTAGTCAAACCATGGCCTATGTTTTCCACTACCGGCTTGCTAGAACTGTCGAAGCTTCATATGCCTTATAATCTAACTTAAGACTAGGACAGGCACAGCATTCAGTCCTCGATCGTTAATTCATCACTGTGAAAGGGTAAACCCACAGTTCACCAATAATAACTTTTTAGGCCATGCCGGGAATCGAGCTCGGGACCCTTAGCTCAGTAAGCAGACACGCCACCGACTGAGCTATGATGTCGGATCCGCTTATTTACTAAGGACGCTAATGGTTTGGTGGATTAAGAAGCTTATATTTAGGGGAAGTGTGTCTGCACTTGTGTGGAGGGAGAGTGGAAAACCATTTAGGGAAAACCACCCTCAGTACACTCGACCTAAATTCGAACCTTGATCTTCCTCCTACCCCCCATCATCAGCAATCTAGTCTCAAGGTCGTAGCCAGCCAATAATTTCAGGAGAGGTTTGGTGGGCATATCCCCCAATTTCTGGAAGCTAGAAAAAAGTATAAATGGTAAACAGTTCTAGAAGCTATCTGAAGTGTTTTTAGGAAAACATGACCCCCTAACTACCAGACGCTAGGAAAATGTATAAATACTAAACACCTCTAGAAGCTATTTAAAGTGTTTTTAATACTAACATAACCCCCTAACTGCCAAAGGCTAGGAAAAATTCTAGATATTAAACACCACTTGAAGCTCTCTAAAGTGCTTTCTATGGTAGCATAGCCCCCTAATTTGTACTTGTATTTAAGTTTTGATATTGTTTGAACCATACATAAAGCAAATATATATTTTGTTCATAACATTTCGGGAGGGGGTTAAACTCAACCCTCCCCCTAGCTACGGCCTTGTCTAGTCTACTGTGAGAATAGCTCCTTAGACCATGCAGCCACCGAAGCGGATTCTTAAATAAATAGTACTACACAGTCTTAAATACGCTCCCATTAGTATACTATTATTTGTGACATAATATCCCATCAATAACTATTATCAGTCAACTACCACTAAATAAGTTTTCCTCTGATAAACAAACATTATTTGGATAGTCATACAAAACACTTTACAGATAAAGACTTTGAAACAAATTTCATATAACCATTTAAAAAAAATTGAATTTATAAAATATCAGTCATCACTAAACTATTATAATTTTTTCCAGGAAAACTCTCTCCAATTACACATTTAAATAAATGGTACGGCGCACCGCACAGACTTTCTCTCTATTTCTATAAACTCGTAAGATTTCTGAACGGAATAATGTACATTGTATCATCACCACTCCACATAAGGACAGGCATAAAATAATATACAATGATATATAATAAATGAGAAAAGAGGCGTATCTTTGTCCACCAAAGAGCATTTCCAACAGTTTAATGTCTTCCATAAGGGTCAAAACTTCGTATTAAAATTTCAATTTCTGGGTAAAATTTTAGCATTTTATAAGGTGTTGCACATCTTCAAGTAATCGCATTGATATTTAAATATTCATTTAAACATTTTGACCAATAAAAAATGTAAATATTGACTATTGAGTCTAAAATGGAGATAGATCATTGCTGTGCAAACATTTCTCCTAAGAGTTTTAAGGAAAAATTACATACTATTTTTAGATACTTACTTATATCTAATTACTCTATGGCAAGGGAGAATTATTGCGTTAAGACTTAAGTAGTATATGTTTACAACTAAAGCTCACAAAATTTTATTAATATATTTGCAAATATCTCAGAAACTGTTGCTTTTATAAAAATATATGTCAAAAAAAGTTATTTATTTCTAATAGTACTACAATTTTGCAATGATAAGTTGTTTAATTTCTCGAATAGTTGTGGAGATACGGAAATTACCGCTTCTGTAAAGTACCCTAAAAATAATTTTCATAGGAAAATGAAAAAAGCCAGTTTATATATAATCTCAATCAACGCCTAGATACGAATGTTAATCAAAATAGTTTGAGCCGATTTTGAGAAAATCTAATTTTTCTCTTTTCACCCTTTATAAAACTACTCTTAATTTTTAGTTTTATTAGACACACAGACAGACGGCATTGCAAAGACTATTATTTAGGGTTCGGGGGGTCATGAGACATCGACATCCATCAACATTTTAGGTTAGTTTTTTATGGTCGCATTGCTTAAACTTGAATGTCCAAAAAGTTAAAAAATATATATAATCTCGTATATATTGAAAGTTATTGATTTTATAAAAATATGTTTTCGAATAAAATATTTGTACTATAAATATATACATATTTTTAATGCTAAGTAATTTCATATCTCAAATAGTTTCGGAGCTATTATAAAAAATGTTAATTTACGCATCAGACCAGAGCCCTTAAAGCCATTTTGCCGAAATATTGAGAGTAGCCATTTTGTTTGGAATATGCATTGATGTTTATAAATGAAATTTAATCAAAATCGTTAGTGCCGAGTTTGATAAAATAGACTTTTCTCTTTTTGCCTTCAGTAAGCTACCCTTAATTTTAGGGGTTTACATCCAACTCCAAAAAACCCTCAGGGCAAACCTATGAAAACACCAGATATCAAGTTTTAGCTCAATCGGTAAAATAGTTTAGGCTCTAGTTGGAGGTACAGACAGATAGATAGACAGACGGTAATTCAAAAACCACTTTTTCGGATTCAGGGAGTCATGAAACGTCAAGATTCATCAAAATCTCGAGTTTGATTTTTTTGACGATCACCATACTTTTTCTACCTCTAAGATAGAGAGAAAGTAAAAAAGATGGGCAATTCTACAAACTTAAAATGTTCTGAAAGTATATATTTGAACATCGCTTTCTGAAAGAAGTTTTTAACAATAATAATAATAAGAGTAAATAATTAATAATATAGTTATAATTAAATTAAGTTAGTTAAAGATAAAGTTTAACATAAAGTTAAAGTTTAACTCAGAGTTAAAGCTTAGCTTAGAAATAAAGTTTACTCAGAGTTAAAATATAACTCCGAGTTAAAGTTAAATTCCGAGTCAAAGTTTAACTCAGAGTTAAAGTTTAACTCTGAGTTAACGGGAGTTAAAATTAAGTTAGAGTTAAAATTAACTGGGAGTTAAATTTAACTGGAGTTAAAGTTACATGGGAGTATAAGTTAACCGGGATATAAAGTTAACCGGAATATAAAGTAAACTGGGAGATAAAGGTAACCGGGAGATAAAGTTAACCGGAGATAAAATTAACCGGGAGATAAAGTTAACCTGGAGATAAAGTTAACTGGAGATAAAGTTAACTGGGAGATGAAAGTTAACTGGTATTAAGTTGACCGGGAATTTAAGTTACCCTGGAGTTAATTTAACTGAGAGTTAAAGTTAACCGGGAGTTAAGTTAACCGCTATAAAAAGTTTACCGGAAGATAAAGTTAACTAAAAGATTAAGTTAACTGGGATATAAAGTTAACTGGAAGATAAAGTTAACTGGTAGTAAATGTTATGTGGCAGATAAAGTTAATCTGGCAGATAAAGTTATCTGGCAGATAAAGTAATCTGCAGATAAAGTTATCTGGCAGATAAGTAATCTGACGATAAAGTTATCTGGTAGATAAAGTTATCTGGAAGATAAAGTTATCTGGTAGATATGTTATCTGGTAGATAAAGTTATCTGGTAGATAAAGTTATCGGGTAAGATAACGTTATCTGGTAGATAAAGTTATCTGTAGATAAAGTTATCTGGTAGATAAAGTTATCTGGTAGATAAAGTTATCTGGTAGATAAAGTTATCTGGTAGATAAAGTTATCTGAAGATAAAGTATCTGGCAGATAAAGTTATCTGGCAGATAAAGTTATCTGGCAGATAAATTATTGGCAGATAAAGTTATCTGGCAGATAAAGTTATCTGACAGATAAAGTTATCTGGCAGATAAAGTTATCTGGCAGATAAATTTATTGGCAGTAAAGTTATCTGGCGGATAAAGTTAACTGGGAGTTTAAGATAACTGGGAGTTAAAGTTGACAGGTTTAAGGTAACCGGGACTTTGAATTAACTAGGGTGATTAATCTAGAGATAAAGCGATACATTTAACTAGGATATAAAGTTAACTGGAAGATAAAGTTAATGTAGAAATGTTTTAAGTTAAATGAGATAAAGTTAACTGGGAAATAAAGTTAACTGAGAGATAAAATAACTGGGAGTGTAATTTAACTGGGAGTTTATAATTATAATAGTAATAAATAATTAATAATATAGTTATAATTAATGATAAAGTTATCTGGAAGATAAAGTTAACTGGGAGTTTAAGATAACTGGGAGTTAAAGTTGACTCAGAGTTTAAGTTAACCGGGACTTTGAATTAACTGAGGGTGTAAGTTAACCTGGAGATAAAGCGATAAATTTAACTGGGATTTAAATTAAACGGAAGAAAAATGTAAACTAGAATTTTAAGTTAACTGGGAGATAAAGTTAACTGGGAGATAAAGTAAACTGAGGATAAAATTAACTGGGAGTGTAATTTAACTGGGAGTTTGATAATTATAATAGTAATAAATAATTAATAATATTGTTATAATTAATGTTAAAGTTAAAGTAATAGTTAGTTAAAGTGTTAAGTTCAAATAAATTTAAAATTTATTTCAAAGTTAAAGTTATAGTTTGTCTCCGAGTTAAAGTTAAACTCAGAAATAAAGTTTAATCCAGAGTTAATGTTTAACTCCAAAATAAAGTTGAATTTCGAGTTAAAGTCTAACTCCTAGTTAAAATTAACTCAGAGTTAAAGTTAACTCCGATTTAAATTTACCTCATATTTTAAAGTTTAAGTCAGAGTTAAGTTTAAACTCTTCTTTAACTGGGATTTAACGTTAAAACTCAACATCATCAACTATTTCCACCTGTGGCTGAGTCAGTTTTGTAAATTGCCTCAGGTTTACCTAAACACCCAGTTAACTTACACTCCCAGTTAAATTTATCTCCCAGTTTATTTATCTCCCCGTTAACATTATCTCCCAGTTAACTTTATCTCCCAGTTAACTTTATTTCCAATTAATTACTTATACTATCAGATAACTATTAACTCCCAGTTAACTTTAACTCCCGATTAAATTTAACTCCAGTTCATTTTAACTCTCAGTTTAATTTAACTCCCAGTTAACTTTCACTCCCAGAAACTCAGAGTTAAACTTTAACTCTGACTTAAATTTTAACTCTGACTTAAATTTTAACTCTGATAAATTTAAATTTATTTAACTCGGAATTCAACTTTAACTCGGAGTTAAATTTAATCATTGAAAAAACTTTTTTCTGAGTTAAACATTAATTTTAACTATAAATTAAACTTTAACTTTCACTAACTTTAACTTTAATTTTAACTACTTTATTACTTATTTCAGAAAGAGATGTTCAAATATATATTTTCATAACAATGTGAGCTTGTAGAATTTCCCATCTTTTTTACTTTCTCTCTATCTTACAGGTAGAGAAAGTATGGTGATCGTGAAAAAAATGGAAATCGAGATTTTAATGAATCTTAATGAATGAATCCGAAAAAGTGGTTTTTGAATTTCCGTCTGTCTGTCTGTACCTCCAACTAGAGCCTAAACTATTTTACCGATATAGCTAAAACTTGATATCTAGGGTTTTAATAGGGTTACCCCAAGGCGTTTTTTTGGAATTGGATATCTACCCCTAAAATTAAGGGTACTTTACTGAAGGGAAAAAGAGAAAAATTCAATTTTCTCAAAATCGTATCTAACGATTTTGATTAAATTTCATTTATGAACATTAATAAATATTCCAAACAAAAAGGCTTCTCTCAATATTTCGGCAAAATGGCTTTAAGGGCTCCGGTCTGATGCGTACATTGACATTTTTTTATAATAGCTCCGAAACTATTTGAGATATGAAATTATTTAGCATTAAAAATATGTATGTATATATATATATATAATACAAATATTTTATTCGAAACATATTTTTATGAAAACAATAACTTTCAATATATACGAGATTATATATATTTTTTAACATTTTGGACATTGAAGTTTAAGTATTGCAACCGTAAATAAAACTAACCTGAAATGTTGATGGATGTCGAGGTCTCATGACTCCCCAAACCGTAAAAAATATTCTTTGCAATGCCGTCTGTCTGTGGTTTTAATAAAAATTAAAATTAAGAGTAGTTTTATAAAGGTCGACAAGAGAAAAACTAAGTTTTCTCAAAATCTGATATAAAGTTAACCGGGAGATAAAGTTATCTAGGAGATAAAGTTAAATGGGATATAAATTTAACTGGGAGATAAAGTTATCAAGGAGATAAAGGTAACTAGGAGATAAAGTTAACTTGGAGATAAGGTTAACTGTGAGATAAAGTCAACTGATAGATAAAGTTAACCACGAGATAAAGTTATCTGGGAGATAAATTTCTCTGGAAGATAAAGTTAACTGTAAGATAAATTTTTCTGGGAATAAAGTTAACTGTAAGATACATTTATTTGGGAGATAAAGTAAACTGGGAGATTAAGTTAACTGGGAGATAAAGTTAACCGGGAGATAAAGTTATATGGGAGATAATGTAATCTGGTAGATAAGTAATGGAGTAAAGTTATCTGGAGATAAAGTAATCTGGCAGATAAAGTAATCTGGGAGATAAAGTTAATCTGGTAGATAAAGTTTATCTGGTAGATAAAGTTATCTGGTAGATAAAGTTATCTGGTGATAAAGTTAATATTGGTAGATAAAGTTATCTGGTAGATAAAGTTATCTGGTAGATAAAGTTATCTGGTAGATAAAGTTATCGGTAGATAAAGTTATCTGGTAGATAAAGTTATCTGGTAGATAAAGTTATCTGGTAGATAAAGTTATCTGGTAGATAAAGTTATCTGTAGATAAAGTTATCTGGTAGATAAAGTTATCTGGTAGATAAAGTTATCTGGTAGATAAAGTTATCTGGTAGATAAAGTTATCTGGTAGATAAAGTTATCTGGTAGATAAAGTTATCTGGAAAGTATAGATAAAGTTATCTGGCAGATAAAGTTATCTCAGTAGTGCAGATAAAGTTATCTGGCAGATAAAGTTATCTGGCGGATAAAGTTAACTGGGAGTTTAAGATACTGGGAGTTAAAGTTGACAGAGTTTAAGGTAACCGGGACTTTGAATTAACTAAGGGTGTTAATCTAGAGATAAGCGATACATTTAACTGGGATATAAAGTTAACTGGAAGATAAAGTTAATTAGATGTTTAAGTTAAATGAAAGATAAAGTTAACTCAGAAATAAAGTAAACTGAGAGATAAAATTAACTGGGAGTGTAATTTAACTGGGAGTTTGATAATTATAATAGTAATAAATAATTAATAATATAGTTATAATTAATGATAAAGTTATCTGGAAGATAAAGTTAACTGGGAGTTTAAGATAACTGGGAGTTAAAGTTGACTCAGAGTTTAAGCTAACCGGGACTTTGAATTAACTGAGGGTGTAAGTTAACCTGGAGAAAAAGCGATAAATTTAACCGGGATTATATTAAACTGGAAGAAAATGTTAACTATAATTTTAAGTTAACTGGGAGATAAAGTTAACTGGGAAATAAAGTAAACTGAGTGATAAAATTAACTGGGAGTGTAATTTAACTGGGAGTTTAATAATTATTATAGTAATAAATAATTAATAATATTGTTATAATTAATGTAAAAGTTAAAGTTATAGTTAGTTAAAGTGAAAGCTCAAATTAAATTTAAAATTTATTTCAAAGTTAAAGTTATAGTTTGTCTCCGAGTTAAAGTTAAACTCAGAAATAAAGTTTAATCAGAGTTAATGTTTAACTCCAAAATAAAGTTGAATTTCGAGTTAAAGTCTAACTCCTAGTTAAATTTAACTCAGAGTTAAAGTTAACTCCGATTTAAATCTTACCTCATAGTTAAAGTTTAAGTCAGAGTTAAAGTTAAACTCTTCTTTAACTGGGATTTAACGTTAAAACTCAACATCATCAACTATTTCCAGCCTGTGGCCGAGTCAGTTTTGTAAATTGCCTCAGGTTTACCTAAACACCCAGTTAACTTACACTCCCAGTTAAATTTATCTCCCAGTTTAATTTATCTCCCCGTTAACATTATCTCCCAGTTAACTTTATCTCCCAGTTAACTTTATATCCTGGTTAACTTTATTTCCCAGTTAACTTATACTATCAGATAACTTTAACTCCCAGTTAACTTTAACTCCCGATTAAATTTAACTCCAGTTCATTTTAACTCTCAGTTTAATTTAACTCCCAGTTAACTTTCACTCCCAGAAACTCAGAGTTAACTTAACTCGACTTAAATTTAACTCTGACTTAAATTTTAACTCTGAGTTAATTTTTAACTCGGAATTCAACTTTAACTCGGAGTTAAATTTTAACATTGAAAAAACTTTTTTTCTGAGTTAAACATTAATTTTAACTATAAATTAAACTTTAACTTTCACTAACTTTAACTTTAATTTTAACTACTTTATTACTTATTTCAGAAAGAGATGTTCAAATATATATTTTCATAACAATGTGAGCTTGTAGAATTTCCCATCTTTTTTACTTTCTCTCTATCTTACAGGTAGAGAAAGTATGGTGATCGTGAAAAAAATGGAAATTGAGATTTTAATGAATCTTAATGAATGAATCCGAAAAAGTGGTTTTTGAATTTCCGTCTGTCTGTCTGTACCTCCAACTAGAGCCTAAACTATTTTACCGATATAGCTAAAACTTGATATCTAGGGTTTTAATAGGGTTACCCCAAGGCGTTTTTTTGGAATTGGATATCTACCCCTAAAATTAAGGGTACTTTACTGAAGGGAAAAAGAGAAAAATTCAATTTTCTCAAAATCGTATCTAACGATTTTGATTAAATTTCATTTATGAACATTAATAAATATTCCAAACAAAAAGGCTTCTCTCAATATTTCGGCAAAATGGCTTTAAGGGGTCCGGTCTGATGCGTACATTGACATTTTTTATAATAGCTCCGAAACTATTTGAGATATGAAATTATTTAGCATTAAAAATATGTATGTATATATATATATATATAATACAAATATTTTATTCGAAACATATTTTTATGAAAACAATAACTTTCAATATATACGAGATTATATATATTTTTTAACATTTTGGACATTGAAGTTTAAGTATTGCAACCGTAAATAAAACTAACCTGAAATGTTGATGGATGTCGAGGTCTCATGACTCCCCAAACCGTAAAAAATATTCTTTGCAATGCCGTCTGTCTGTGGTTTTAATAAAAATTAAAATTAAGAGTAGTTTTATAAAGGTCGACAAGAGAAAAACTAAGTTTTCTCAAAATCTGATATAAAGTTAACCGGGAGATAAAGTTATCTAGGAGATAAAGTTAAATGGGATATAAATTTAACTGGGAGATAAAGTTATCAAGGAGATAAAGGTAACTAGGAGATAAAGTTAACTTGGAGATAAGGTTAACTGTGAGATAAAGTCAACTGATAGATAAAGTTAACCACGAGATAAAGTTATCTGGGAGATAAATTTCTCTGGAAGATAAAGTTAACTGTAAGATAAATTTTTCTGGGAGATAAAGTTAACTGTAAGATACATTTATTTGGGAGATAAAGTAAACTGGGAGATTAAGTTAACTGGGAGATAAAGTTAACCGGGAGATAAAGTTATATGGGAGATAATGTAATCTGGTAGATTAAGTAATTTGGCAGGTAAAGTAATCTGGCAGATAAAGTAATCTGGCAGATAAAGTTATCTGGTAGATAAAGTAATCTGGTAGATAAAGTTATCTGGTAGATAAAGTTATCTGGTAGATAAAGTTATCTGGTAGATAAAGTTATCCAGTAGATAAAGTTATCTGGTAGATAAAGTTATCTAGTAGATAAAGTTATCTGGTAGATAAAGTTATCTGGTAGATAAAGTTATCTGGTAGATAAAGTTATCTGGTAGATAAAGTTATCTGGTAGATAAAGTTATCTGGTAGATAAAGTTATCTGGTAGCTAAAGTTATCTGGTAGATAAAGTTATCTGGTAGATAAAGTTATCTGGCAGATAAAGTTATCTGGCAGATAAAGTTATCTGGCAGATAAAGTTATCTGGCAGATAAAGTTATCTGGCGGATAAAGTTAACTGGGAGTTTAAGATAGCTGGGAGTTAAAGTTGACAGAGTTTAAGGTAACTGGGACTTTGAATTAACTAAGGGTGTTAATCTAGAGATAAGGGTATACATTTAACTGGGATATAAAGTTAACTGGAAGATAAAGTTAATTAGATGTTTAAGTTAAATGAAAGATAAAGTTAACTCAGAAATAAAGTAAACTGAGAGATAAAATTAACTGGGAGTGTAATTTAACTGGGAGTTTGATAATTATAATAGTAATAAATAATTAATAATATAGTTATAATTAATGATAAAGTTATCTGGAAGATAAAGTTAACTGGGAGTTTAAGATAACTGGGAGTTAAAGTTGACTCAGAGTTTAAGCTAACCGGGACTTTGAATTAACTGAGGGTGTAAGTTAACCTGGAGAAAAAGCGATAAATTTAACCGGGATTATATTAAACTGGAAGAAAATGTTAACTATAATTTTAAGTTAACTGGGAGATAAAGTTAACTGGGAAATAAAGTAAACTGAGTGATAAAATTAACTGGGAGTGTAATTTAACTGGGAGTTTAATAATTATTATAGTAATAAATAATTAATAATATTGTTATAATTAATGTAAAAGTTAAAGTTATAGTTAGTTAAAGTGAAAGCTCAAATTAAATTTAAAATTTATTTCAAAGTTAAAGTTATAGTTTGTCTCCGAGTTAAAGTTAAACTCAGAAATAAAGTTTAATCAGAGTTAATGTTTAACTCCAAAATAAAGTTGAATTTCGAGTTAAAGTCTAACTCCTAGTTAAATTTAACTCAGAGTTAAAGTTAACTCCGATTTAAATCTTACCTCATAGTTAAAGTTTAAGTCAGAGTTAAAGTTAAACTCTTCTTTAACTGGGATTTAACGTTAAAACTCAACATCATCAACTATTTCCAGCCTGTGGCCGAGTCAGTTTTGTAAATTGCCTCAGGTTTACCTAAACACCCAGTTAACTTACACTCCCAGTTAAATTTATCTCCCAGTTTAATTTATCTCCCCGTTAACATTATCTCCCAGTTAACTTTATCTCCCAGTTAACTTTATATCCTGGTTAACTTTATTTCCCAGTTAACTTATACTATCAGATAACTTTAACTCCCAGTTAACTTTAACTCCCGATTAAATTTAACTCCAGTTCATTTTAACTCTCAGTTTAATTTAACTCCCAGTTAACTTTCACTCCCAGAAACTCAGAGTTAAACTTTAACTCTGACTTAAATTTTAACTTTGAGTTAATTTTTAACTCGGAATTCAACTTTAACTCGGAGTTAAATTATAACATTGAAAAAACTTTTTTTCTGAGTTAAACATTAATTTTAACTATAAATTAAACTTTAACTTTCACTAACTTTAACTTTAATTTTAACTACTTTATTACTTATTTCAGAAAGAGATGTTCAAATATATATTTTCATAACAATGTGAGCTTGTAGAATTTCCCATCTTTTTTACTTTCTCTCTATCTTACAGGTAGAGAAAGTATGGTGATCGTGAAAAAAATGGAAATCGAGATTTTAATGAATCTTAATGAATGAATCCGAAAAAGTGGTTTTTGAATTTCCGTCTGTCTGTCTGTACCTCCAACTAGAGCCTAAACTATTTTACCGATATAGCTAAAACTTGATATCTAGGGTTTTAATAGGGTTACCCCAAGGCGTTTTTTTGGAATTGGATATCTACCCCTAAAATTAAGGGTACTTTACTGAAGGGAAAAAAGAGAAAAATTCAATTTTCTCAAAATCGTATCTAACGATTTTGATTAAATTTCATTTATGAACATTAATAAATATTCCAAACAAAAAGGCTTCTCTCAATATTTCGGCAAAATGGCTTTAAGGGGTCCGGTCTGATGCGTACATTGACATTTTTTTATAATAGCTCCGAAACTATTTGAGATATGAAATTATTTAGCATTAAAAATATGTATGTATATATATATATATAATACAAATATTTTATTCGAAACATATTTTTATGAAAACAATAACTTTCAATATATACGAGATTATATATATTTTTTAACATTTTGGACATTGAAGTTTAAGTATTGCAACCGTAAATAAAACTAACCTGAAATGTTGATGGATGTCGAGGTCTCATGACTCCCCAAACCGTAAAAAATATTCTTTGCAATGCCGTCTGTCTGTGGTTTTAATAAAAATTAAAATTAAGAGTAGTTTTATAAAGGTCGACAAGAGAAAAACTAAGTTTTCTCAAAATCTGATATAAAGTTAACCGGGAGATAAAGTTATCTAGGAGATAAAGTTAAATGGGATATAAATTTAACTGGGAGATAAAGTTATCAAGGAGATAAAGGTAACTAGGAGATAAAGTTAACTTGGAGATAAGGTTAACTGTGAGATAAAGTCAACTGATAGATAAAGTTAACCACGAGATAAAGTTATCTGGGAGATAAATTTCTCTGGAAGATAAAGTTACCTGTAAGATAAATTTTTCTGGGAGATAAAGTTAACTGTAAGATACATTTATTTGGGAGATAAAGTAAACTGGGAGATTAAGTTAACTGGGAGATAAAGTTAACCGGGAGATAAAGTTATATGGGAGATAATGTAATCTGGTAGATTAAGTAATTTGGCAGGTAAAGTAATCTGGCAGATAAAGTAATCTGGCAGATAAAGTTATCTGGTAGATAAAGTAATCTGGCAGATAAAGTTATCTGGTAGATAAAGTTATCTGATAGATAAAGTTATCTGGTAGATAAAGTTATCTGGTAGATAAAGTTATCTGGTAGATAAAGTTATCTGGTAGATAAAGTTATCCGGTAGATAAAGTTATCCGGTAGATAAAGTTATCTGGTAGATAAAGTTATCTGGTAGATAAAGTTATCTGGTAGATAAAGTTATCTGGTAGATAAAGTTATCTGGTAGATAACGTTATCTGGTAGATAACGTTATCTGGTAGATAAAGTTATCTGGTAGATAAAGTTATCTGGTAGATAAAGTTATCTGGTAGATAAAATTATCTTGTAGATAAAGTTATCTGGCAGATAAAGTTATCTGGTAGATAAAGTTATCTGGCAGATAAAGTTATCTGGCAGATAAAGTTATCTGGCAGATAAAGTTATCTGGCAGATAAAGTTATCTGGCAGATAAAGTTATCTGGCAGATAAAGTTATCTGGCAGATAAAGTTATCTGGCAGATAAAGTTATCTGGCAGATAAAGTTATCTGGCGGATAAAGTTAACTGGGAGTTTAAGATAGCTGGGAGTTAAAGTTGACAGAGTTTAAGGTAACCGGGACTTTGAATTAACTAAGGGTGTTAATCTAGAGATAAGGCGATACATTTAACTGGGATATAAAGTTAACTGGAAGATAAAGTTAATTAGATGTTTAAGTTAAATGAAAGATAAAGTTAACTCAGAAATAAAGTAAACTGAGAGATAAAATTAACTGGGAGTGTAATTTAACTGGGAGTTTGATAATTATAATAGTAATAAATAATTAATAATATAGTTATAATTAATGATAAAGTTATCTGGAAGATAAAGTTAACTGGGAGTTTAAGATAACTGGGAGTTAAAGTTGACTCAGAGTTTAAGCTAACCGGGACTTTGAATTAACTGAGGGTGTAAGTTAACCTGGAGAAAAAGCGATAAATTTAACCGGGATTATATTAAACTGGAAGAAAATGTTAACTATAATTTTAAGTTAACTGGGAGATAAAGTTAACTGGGAAATAAAGTAAACTGAGTGATAAAATTAACTGGGAGTGTAATTTAACTGGGAGTTTAATAATTATTATAGTAATAAATAATTAATAATATTGTTATAATTAATGTAAAAGTTAAAGTTATAGTTAGTTAAAGTGAAAGCTCAAATTAAATTTAAAATTTATTTCAAAGTTAAAGTTATAGTTTGTCTCCGAGTTAAAGTTAAACTCAGAAATAAAGTTTAATCAGAGTTAATGTTTAACTCCAAAATAAAGTTGAATTTCGAGTTAAAGTCTAACTCCTAGTTAAATTTAACTCAGAGTTAAAGTTAACTCCGATTTAAATCTTACCTCATAGTTAAAGTTTAAGTCAGAGTTAAAGTTAAACTCTTCTTTAACTGGGATTTAACGTTAAAACTCAACATCATCAACTATTTCCAGCCTGTGGCCGAGTCAGTTTTGTAAATTGCCTCAGGTTTACCTAAACACCCAGTTAACTTACACTCCCAGTTAAATTTATCTCCCAGTTTAATTTATCTCCCCGTTAACATTATCTCCCAGTTAACTTTATCTCCCAGTTAACTTTATATCCTGGTTAACTTTATTTCCCAGTTAACTTATACTATCAGATAACTTTAACTCCCAGTTAACTTTAACTCCCGATTAAATTTAACTCCAGTTCATTTTAACTCTCAGTTTAATTTAACTCCCAGTTAACTTTCACTCCCAGAAACTCAGAGTTAAACTTTAACTCTGACTTAAATTTTAACTTTGAGTTAATTTTTAACTCGGAATTCAACTTTAACTCGGAGTTAAATTTTAACATTGAAAAAACTTTTTTTCTGAGTTAAACATTAATTTTAACTATAAATTAAACTTTAACTTTCACTAACTTTAACTTTAATTTTAACTACTTTATTACTTATTTCAGAAAGAGATGTTCAAATATATATTTTCATAACAATGTGAGCTTGTAGAATTTCCCATCTTTTTTACTTTCTCTCTATCTTACAGGTAAAGAAAGTATGGTGATCGTGAAAAAAATGGAAATCGAGATTTTAATGAATCTTAATGAATGAATCCGAAAAAGTGGTTTTTGAATTTCCGTCTGTCTGTCTGTACATCCAACTAGAGCCTAAACTATTTTACCGATATAGCTAAAACTTGATATCTAGGGTTTTAATAGGGTTACCCCAAGGCGTTTTTTTGGAATTGGATATCTACCCCTAAAATTAAGGGTACTTTACTGAAGGGAAAAAGAGAAAAATTCAATTTTCTCAAAATCGTATCTAACGATTTTGATTAAATTTCATTTATGAACATTAATAAATATTCCAAACAAAAAGGCTTCTCTCAATATTTCGGCAAAATGGCTTTAAGGGGTCCGGTCTGATGCGTACATTGACATTTTTTTATAATAGCTCCGAAACTATTTGAGATATGAAATTATTTAGCATTAAAAATATGTATGTATATATATATATATATATATATATATAATACAAATATTTTATTCGAAACATATTTTTATGAAAACAATAACTTTCAATATATACGAGATTATATATATTTTTTAACATTTTGGACATTGAAGTTTAAGTATTGCAACCGTAAATAAAACTAACCTGAAATGTTGATGGATGTCGAGGTCTCATGACTCCCCAAACCGTAAAAAATATTCTTTGCAATGCCATCTGTCTGTGGTTTTAATAAAAATTAAAATTAAGAGTAGTTTTATAAAGGTCGACAAGAGAAAAACTAAGTTTTCTCAAAATCTGATATAAAGTTAACCGGGAGATAAAGTTATCTAGGAGATAAAGTTAAATGGGATATAAATTTAACTGGGAGATAAAGTTATCAAGGAGATAAAGGTAACTAGGAGATAAAGTTAACTTGGAGATAAGGTTAACTGTGAGATAAAGTCAACTGATAGATAAAGTTAACCACGAGATAAAGTTATCTGGGAGATAAATTTCTCTGGAAGATAAAGTTAACTGTAAGATAAATTTTTCTGGGAGATAAAGTTAACTGTAAGATACATTTATTTGGGAGATAAAGTAAACTGGGAGATTAAGTTAACTGGGAGATAAAGTTAACCGGGAGATAAAGTTATATGGAAGATAATGTAATCTGGTAGATTAAGTAATTTGGCAGGTAAAGTTATCTGGAAGATAAAGTAATCTGGCATATAAAGTAATCTGGCAGATAAAGTAATCTGGCAGATAAAGTTATCTGGTAGATAAAGTAATCTGGCAGATAAAGTTATCTGGTATATAAAGTTATCTGGTAGATAAAGTTATCTGGTAGAGAAAGTTATCTGGTAGATAAAGTTATCCGGTAGATAAAGTTATCTGGTAGATAAAGTTATCCGGTAGATAAAGTTATCTGGTAGATAAAGTTATCTGGTAGATAAAGTTATCTGGTAGATAAAGTTATCTGGTAGATAAAGTTATCTGGTAGATAAAGTTATCTGACAGATAAAGTTATCTGGCAGATAAAGTTATCTGGCAGATAAAGTTATCTGGCAGATAAAGTTATCTGGCGGATAAAGTTAACTGGGAGTTTAAGATAGCTGGGAGTTAAAGTTGACAGAGTTTAAGGTAACCGGGACTTTGAATTAACTAAGGGTGTTAATCTAGAGATAAAGCGATACATTTAACTGGGATATAAAGTTAACTGGAAGATAAAGTTAATTAGATGTTTAAGTTAAATGAAAGATAAAGTTAACTCAGAAATAAAGTAAACTGAGAGATAAAATTAACTGGGAGTGTAATTTAACTGGGAGTTTGATAATTATAATAGTAATAAATAATTAATAATATAGTTATAATTAATGATAAAGTTATCTGGAAGATAAAGTTAACTGGGAGTTTAAGATAACTGGGAGTTAAAGTTGACTCAGAGTTTAAGTTAACCGGGACTTTGAATTAACTGAGGGTGTAAGTTAACCTGGAGATAAAGCGATAAATTTAACTGGGATTTAAATTAAACTGGAAGAAAAAGTTAACTAGAATTTTAAGTTAACTGGGAGATAAAGTTAACTGGGCGATAAAATAAACTGAGAGATAAAATTAACTGGGAGTGTAATTTAACTGGGAGTTTAATAATTATTATAGTAATAAATAATTAATAATATTGTTATAATTAATGTTAAAGTTAAAGTTATAGTTAGTTAAAGTTTAAGTTCAAATAAATTTAAAATTTATTTCAAAGTTAAAGTTATAGTTTGTCTCCGAGTTAAAGTTAAACTCATAAATAAAGTTTAATCAGAGTTAATGTTTAACTCCAAAATAAAGTTGAATTCCGAGTTAAAGTCTAACTCCTAGTTAAAATTAACTCAGAGTTAAAGTTAACTCCGATTTAAAGTTTACCTCATAGTTAAAGTTTAAGTCAGAGTTAAAGTTAAACTCTTCTTTAACTGGAATTTAACGTTAAAACTCAACATCATCAACTATTTCCAGCCTGTGGCTGAGTCAGTTTTGTAAAGTGCCTCAGGTTTACCTAAACACCCAGTTAACTTACACTCCCAGTTAAATTTATCTCCCAGTTTACTTTATCTCCCCGTTTACATTATCTCTTAGTTAACTTTATCTCCCAGTTAACTTTATCTCTCAGTTAACTTTATATCCTGGTTAACTTTATTTCCCAGTTAACTTATACTATCAGATAACTTTAACTCCCAGTTAACTTTAACTCCCGATTAAATTTAACTCCAGAGTATTTTAACTCTCAGTTTAATTTAACTCCCAGTTAACTTTCACTCCCAGAAACTCAGAGTTAAACTTTATCTCTGACTTAAATTTTAACTCTGACTTAAATTTTAACTCTGACTTAAATTTTAACTCTGACTTAAATTTTAACTCTGAGTTAATCTTTAACTCGGAATTCAACTTTAACTCGGAGTTAAACTTTAACTTTGAGAAAACTTTTTTCTGAGTTAAACTTTAATTTTAACTATAAATTAAACTTAAACTTTCACTGACTTTAACTTTAATTATAACTACTTTATTACTTATTTGAGAAAGAGATGTTCAAATATATATTTTCATAACAATGTGAGCTTGTAGAATTTCCCATCTTTTTTACTTTCTCTCTATCTTACAGGTAGAGAAAGTATGGTGATCGTCAAAAAAATGGAAATCGAGATTTTAATGAATCTTAATGAATGAATCCGAAAAAGTGGTTTTTGAATTTCTGTCTGTCTGTCTGTACCTCCAACTAGAGCCTAAACTATTTTACTGATATAGCTAAAACTTGATATCTAGGGTTTTAATAGGGTTACCCCAAGGCGTTTTTTTGGAATTGGATATCTACCCCTAAAATTAAGGGTAGTTTACTGAAGGGAAAAAGAGAAAAATTCAATTTTCTCAAAATCGTGTCCAACGATTTTGATTAAATTTCATTTATAAGTATTAATAAATATTCCAAACAAAAAGGCTTCTCTCAATATTTCGGCAAAATGGCTTTAAGGGCTCCGGTCTGATGCGTAAATTAACATTTTTTTATAATAGCTCCGAAAATATTTGAGATATGAAATTATCTAGCATTAAAAATATGTATATATATATATAATACAAATATTTTATTCGAAACATATTTTTATGAAAACAATAACTTTCAATATATACGAGATTATATATATTTTTAACATTTTGGACATTGAATTTTAAGTATTGCAACCGTAAATAAAACTAACCTGAAATGTTGATGGATGTCGTGGTCTCATGACCCCCCAAACCCTAAAAAATATTCTTTGAAATGCCGTCTGTCTGTGTGTTTAATAAAACTTAAGATTAAGAGTAGTTTTATAAAGGTCGGCAAGAGATAAACTAAGTTTTCTCAAAATCTGCTCAACCGATTTTGGTAAACATTCGTATCTAGGTGTTGGTTAAGATTATAAATAAACTGGTTATTTTCATTTTCCTTTGAAATTGATTTTCAGGGTACTTTACAGAAGCGTTAATTTCCGTATTTCCACAACTATTTGAGAAACTAAACCACCTATCGTTACATAATTTTACTACCCTTAATTTTAAGTTTTAATAGACACACAGACAGACGGCATTGCAAAGACTAATTTTTAGGGTTCGGGGGGTCATGAGACGTCGAAATCCATCAACATTTCAGGTTAGTTTTTTTTACGATCGCAATACTTAAGCTTTAATGTCCAAAAAGCTAAAAATATATATATAATTGTGTATAGATTGAAAATTATTGATTTTATAAAAATATGTTTCGAATAAAATATTTGTAATATAAATATATATACATATTTGTAATGCTAAGTAATTTCATATCTCAAATAGTTTCGGAGCTATTATAAAAATTGTTAATTTACGCATCAGACCGGAGCCCTTAAAGCCATTTTGCCGAAGTATTGAGAGTAGCCATTTTGTTTGGAATATTTATTTATGTTCATAAATGAAATTTAATCAAAATCGTTAGAGCCGATTTTAGAAAATTGACTTTTTCTCTTTTTTCCCTTCAGTAAACTACCCTTAATTTTAGGGGTAGATATCCATTTCCAAAAACCCTCGGGGCAACCCTATGAAAACCCTAGATATCAAGTTTTAGCTCAATCGGTAAAATAGTTTAGGCTCTAGTTGGAGGTACAGACAGACAGACAGACAGACGGAAATTCAAAAACCACTTTTTCGGATTCAGGGAGTCATGAAACATCAAGATTCATCAAAATCTCGAGCTTGATTTTTTTTTTACGATCACCACACTTTCTCTACCTTTAAGTTAGAGATAAAGTAAAAAAAGTTAGAACAAAAATGTTTATACCATTTCAAATAAAAAAATTAATTGGCCACTATTTAACCAACCTAAGGAAATTTCTACGTGATGAATACGATTTTTATTGTTTTTTCATTTGCCATGATAAACACACTCCAAATATCCATTTTAAACAAAATAAAATAAAATTAGATCCACTTTTAAGAAATTTTGGATTGTATTAAATCATATTTTTAAATGGAGGAAAATTTTTTAATGATATGTGGCCATATTATATTTAAGTATAAAATTTTAACAAAACCATTTGGGTTGTATCCCTAGGTACAAAAATAATTTCTATAGCCCGCATTTTTGGGTCCTGGAGCACATAGGACCGAATTCATCATCATTATTAGGCTTAAGATGTCTACAATTAAAATGATTTCCTTAAAGGAGAAAGTAAAAATTGGTCCAAATAGGGCTTTGTGTAGGATTTAATTTTATCAAAATGATATTATTTTTCCCTGCGTCTTATTACATATTCAAGCTGTGCGCATATATTACAATAGCTACTCTAATGGGGTAGGGATGAGGAAGTAGACATTTAGAGGTAATCTACTAGCATTTGCATGGAAGGAAAGTGGGAAATCATTTTGGAAAATCTACTCTCAGTAGACCCAACTGGGATTTGAACTCCTATTTCCCCATCATCAAAAGGCCAGTCTTACACGAGAGTGACACCCTAGACCGTTCGGACACTTAAGTGGGCTACGCTAATTGCGTAGGTATGAAGAAGGAATAATTAGGAAGGAATTCAAACGAACTTACTTGAAGGGAGCGTGGGTCATCATGTAAGAAATAAATGGTACGGCACACCGCACAGACTTTCTCTCTCTTTCTATAAACTCGTAAGATTTCTGAACGGAATAATGTACATTGTATCATCACCACTTCACATAAGAACACGCATAAAATAATATACAATGATATAGAATCAATGAGAAAAGAGGCGCATCTTTGTCCACCTAAGAGCATTTCAAACAGTTTAATGTCTTCCACAAGGGTCAACACTTCGTATTAAAATTTTGATTTCTGGTTAAAATTTTAGCATTTTATAAGGTGTTGCAGATCTTCAAGTCATCGCATTGATATTTAATTATTCATTAATACATTTTGACCAATAAAAAATGTAAATATTGACTATTGAGTCTAAAATAGAGATAGGTCATTGCTATGAAAACATTTCTCCTAAGAGCTTTAAGGAAAAATAACATACTTTTTTTAGATACTTATATTTATTTACTCTATGGAATTGGAGAATTATTGCGTTAAGACTTAAGTAGTATATCTTCACAACTAAAGCTCACAAAATTGTATTAATATATTTGCAAATATCTCAAAAACTTTTGCTTTTATGAAAATATATGTCAAATAAAAGTTTTTTATTTCTAATAGTCCTACAATTTTGCAATGATAAGTTGTTTAGTTTCTCAAATAGTTGTGGAGATTCGGAAATTAATGCTTCTGTAATACACCCTAAAAATCATTTTCATAGGAAAATGAAAATAGCCAGTTTATTTATAATCTTAATCAACGCCTAGATACGAATTTTAATCAAAATCGTTTGAGCAGATTTTGAGAAAACCAAATTTTTCTCTTTTCGCCCTTCAGTAAACTACCCTTAATTTTAAGTTTTTATAGACACACAGACAGACGGCATTGCAAAGACTATTTTTTAGGGTTCGGGGGGTCATGAGACGTCGAAATTCATCAACATTTCAGGTTAGTTTTTTTTACGATCGCAATACTTAAGCTTTAATGTCCAAAAAGCTAAAAATATATATATAATTGCGTATAGATTGAAAATGATTGATTTTATAAAAATATGTTTCGAATAAAATATTTGTATTATAAATATATATACATATTTGTAATGCTAAGTAATTTCATATCTCAAATAGTTTCGGAGCTATTATAAAAAATGTTAATTTACGCAAGAGACCGAAGCCCTTAAAGCCATTTTGCCGAAATATTGAGAGTAGCCATTTTTTTTGGAATATTTATTAATGTTTATAAATGAAATTTAATCAAAATCGTTAGTGCCGATTTTGAGGAAATCGACTTTTTCTCTTTTTTCCCTTCAGTAAACTACCCTTAATTTTAGGGGTAGATATCCAATTCCAAAAATGCCTCGGGGTAATCCTATGAAAACCCTAGATATCAAGTTTCAGCTCAATCGGTAAAATAGTTTAGGCTCTAGTTGGAGGTACAGACAGACAGACAGACAGACGGAAATTCAAAAACCACTTTTTCTAATTCAGGAAGTCATGAAACGTCAAAATTCATCAAAATCTCGAGTTCGATTTTTTTGACGATCACCATACTTTCTCTACCTGTAAGATAGAGAGAAAGTAAAAATACAATTAATACGCTTAGCTAGAAAAACACTAGATTAGCCTGACCCTTTGTAAGCATGCCCACCGATGTGGCTCAAAGTACGGTGTGGGTTAGAATGATTATAGAAATTGGCAATACTGATTTTTATTGTTATACTGTTTTAATTTGAGCTAACTATGCCATGTGTAGATATAGTCCTACGTTGATATAGTGCGTTATTTCTCTTATATTTCTAAGGATAGTAAAAAACTACTAAATTTTATCACTGGGTCTTACAACCAGGTCAGGTTATACGCATATGTACTAATTACACTAACGGGCCACAAATGAGGAATGTTTAATTTAGAAGAAGTGTACCTGCATTTGCGTGGAGGAATCGTGGAAAACTATTTTGGAGAACTTTTAGTACACCCGACCAGGATTCAAACCCCAAGCTCCCTGGCATCGTAGGTTTAGTCCAACACGAGAGTGACGACTTAAATCATGCGGCCACCTAAGCCATTATTTGTAAAGTATGATTTTAATTCATACGTTATGTATTTAAGCTTTTATTCTCTTTTCTATGGATATATTTTTTACTGCATCTTTTTACCCTGACGGGGTGTACACATTTTAATTACTCTGGTGGGGTAGGGATTTTTAATACAGAATTCAGAAGAAAAGTATCCTATTTGTGTGAAAGAGAGAGTGGAAACAGTGTAGGGAAAAAACAGGCTCATTACGGCTGTTTAGGATTCGAACCCTGACCTCCCATTCAATGGAAGATCATACTATATTAACATCACATTTAAGCCACATGTCCAATGATGTGGTAACTAAATTGGTTTACTTAACAAATTTAGCATATAATATTCCACATTAGTGGACAAGTGGACTAAACATGAAGATACTCCAATTTTATGATATATTTAAATATTGCTATGGTCAATGTCTTCTGAACATTATGAAAAATAATATTCCATTCATTTTTTATTTATTCTCAGTGAGAGAAAACCTTTTTACTTAAAAGAAGTAATATTCCCTTGATTTGTTGTGGTCGTAATGGCAAATTCATGTCCGTCTATTTTTCATGCGTTCTACATGAATAGCTCTTACAAAAGAAACCTCTTCAGAATAGGGGATAGGGGATTTGGATGTTTATATGATCCACATTACTGAGCCTCAAAAATACAACACCCTCTCCTTTCAAAATGAGGGCCGTTTCATTTTTAATACTTCATGAAAATATTCTATCTAAAGGTTTAATAAAAAAAAAATATAAATGTACGGTATAAACATTCATAAACATAATATTTCAATATTAAATTGCTAATTATCTAACATAATAAGTTTGTACCCTTAAAGAATATAAAAATATTATGAACAGAATAATATCATAAGGTATTGACCGAGGATCAATATAGTTATTTTTAGAACCTTGGACTTTATAAACCCTTCAAAATTAAGTTGCAGACCACATCTCTTGGCAGATAGATCAAATAACTTTTAGAATCATCAGTATCAGCTGTTAAACGTCAATAAATGGTGGAATATTTTAAAATACATATAGCTATATTAGTTTGGTTGTAACTCATACAAATGTATCCAAAGAGGAATTTAAAAATCAAAGTCTTTGAATTAAAGCCTCTTTCTATACCAATTGAGTTTTCTACAGTATATTAAAGATAAAGCTGTGAGGCTTTTATCCAAATGTTCTAGATTTGAATCTCTGTGGAAGCCATTTTATTTTCGACTATGTCATTGGAGCTTCTAGGGATCCATCTTAAGGTGGGATGGAAGGGGACGCGAAAAAAAGCCAGTGTTTTTTTCAGTTTATGTGACAAAACTTTTTTGGTCAAAACAAATCAAATATTTCTCCGGTACAAGCATAGACTTGAATATTCTTCACATATGGACCTCAAAATTTATTAAATATCTGTCAAGAGTGTCCTGGAATAAATGACAACTTTTTCTCTTAATTTATAAAGTTTATCTTCTAATGCCACTGTGCTCATGATGGAACTGTGTATTTCAACATGTGAAAAAAATAAGCATTATGTTTGTACTGAAGCAAGATTTTACTTATTTAACAAAAAAAAAAGTTTTGCCATATTATAAACTGCAAAAACACTGGCTTTTTCTCGCATCCCCTTCCATCCTATCTTAATGAACTGTAATATAATACAGGTCTATTGATTAACCTAGCTACGGATACTTCATAGAGTAATCTTGCATTAAAAGTCACTTAAGACTTAACACTTTTGCAGTACCCACTACTGTGGCTGCATGCTCTAAAGCGTCACACTAAAGTTATACAGGCCTGCTAAAGACGGGGAGATCAGGGTTTGTATCCCGTTTGGGTCTACTGAATGTGATTTAACCTAAAAGGCTTATCATTCCCCTCCTCATCCCTACACAATTAGAGTGACTATCATTTTAATGCGTATAACCTTAATAGGTAGTGAGACGCGGTGATGATTATGACCATTATTATTGTTGTTATTTTTTTATTAATTATACTATTAGTAATAATAATAATATAAGACTTTAGTAGTCATAGTCTGTATAAACTTACCTGGAATCTTTGGAGAGCTAAATGGAGAAATGGGATTTTTCTTTTGACGTGAATACGTCTTTAAATTTGCTACCATACGGGGGCAATTCCAAAAACCTAATGATAACAAAATCGGGGGATACAGTTTGGTATTGTAGTTTCGAATCTTTCCTCTACATCCAAAATTAAATTATACCACTGGATAGCTAAAGGATCAAAGAATTCATTACGATAAGCGAGAACAGTGACGCATCGCGCGTGGTGGAGGAAGAAGCGCCACCATTTTGAGGTTATTTTGCTGCGTATCGAGATTTGCAATTAGTATTATTAAAACTTTTGACTCGGAGAAGCTACGATGTTCGTTTAAGTTTAAACGTATTCACGTACAACACACGGCCGTGTCCATGACACAGCCACACCCCATTTTTGTTTTTAATATTATATTACTATTATTTTTTTAACTATACATTTTTTCAATTAGCATTTTTAAAACCATTTTCATCATTCCTGAGACAAATCCTACTAAAACAATTGTTTTTATTTTGTTTGTTTATGTATAAATATGTGTATCTATATAGCATTGATCTTTATGTAGTTCTGCCAAAACCTGCATCATCTATTTAGTAAAATACTATTTGTAACAAAATTCTAGTGGTATTTTAAATATCATTGAGGGCTAAATGTAGGTTTCTTAAGATTAACTTCAGCTAAGAAATTGTATATATTATTAAAATTATCAATTTATGATGGCTTCTAAAAACTTGTAAATTACACATTAGAATTCTAAACTTACGTATTCAAAATTAAGTTAAAATACATAAATTATTGGGAAATGGTAAAGGTAATATTTTAATCAATTTAAAAAGTTTTATTAATCGATAAAATGGTGTGTATGGTCTTCATTAGAGAAATAAACATGATATTATTAGGCTATATTAAATTGTCTTAGTATATTAGCTAAAATTTATACATAATTTTTTTTGTTTGGCTTTTATAGACCTAATTATAAAAATAACTAACAAGTCTTCTACCAAAATGCATAGTGAATGATTACTATCCAAGTCACTTGTAGTAATCTAAGTGAAAGACAAATCATATAATTATGTACTCTCAAGGGTAAAAATTATATATTTACAACACATATGGTTATTATTACCCTTTGCTGCATGGACACAGACAACCCATCACAAACACCCGTTTCAGCTCTTTTAAGATGTATAAACTGAATTTAACTCATTCGCTTATAATACATTCAATATTTGTATATTAAAATTATTAATGACTACATAGACCTCATAGACCTATTGAACTATTTAAAGTATTAGATTATTTCTACATGTCAAATTTCTAATAATTTATTCAATGTACAGTATCATATGTATTCTAATAGGTTTAGTTGCTTAAGTTCTACTTTGGCATTCCTCTTCACTACAAGATAGTATTTCTTAATCATTAGTGTTCTCAAGGATTATTTAAAATTAGATTAAAGTTTTGATTATAATCAAGACTATAACCAAACGAATAGTTCTCTCCTAAATATAACATTATAACTATATAATTTATGTAGAGTAGTGTGTTTGTGTGTGTGTGTGTGTGTGTGTAAAAATGTGATTGTGCGTGTAAGTGTGAATGTGTGTGTGAAGGTGTGAGTGTGTGTATGTGTAAGTGTATGTGAGTGTGTGAGAGAGTATGTTTGAGACTGTGTATGTGTGTGAGAGAGAATGTGTACGTGTGTGTGTGTGTGTGTGTGTGTGTGTGTGAGATAATGTGTACGGTGAGTGTGTGAGAGAGTATGTTTGAGACTATGTATGTGTGTGAGAGAGAATGTGTACGTGAGTGTGTGTGTGTGAGAGATAATGTGTATATGGGTGTGAGAGAGAAAGAATATGTGAGTGTGTGAGAGAATGTGTATGTGAGATTGTGATAGAAAGTTTTTAAGTGTGTGTATGTATGTTTGTGTCAGTTTTTGAGTGTGTGTATATGTATGTTTGTGTCAGTTTGTGAGTGTGTGAGTGTGTGAGTATGTGTGTGCTAGAGAGTATGTGTATGCATGTTTACGTAAGTTTATGAGTGTGGGAGTGGGGTTAGGGTCACCACGTCTCCCTACTCCTACAGGTTTTAGGCATATTTACATTAATTGGGTAGGAAGGAATGTGAAAGAACTTAAAGGAAATGTACCCCTATTTTTATGGAAGGAGAATAGAAAATAATTCAGAAAAAAACTTTTCATTACACTTGGTCCATATTTTAAAAACACCAAAAGATGAGATTTACGCTTTCCCCACTCACCCACGCTAGAGGATTTTAATTTTATTCCTACCTGAGCTGGTAGGCACGTGGACTAAATGCCACGCTCATCTAGTCCGGTTTGCTGGTAACAGGTGATCAAGGTTTGATTCCCGGCTGCGTGTACTTAGAGTGTTTTCTCCTAAATGGTTTACCACCATCTTTCCAAAAAATTGTGGTAACTTTTACGATACACTCCACTTAATTCATCCCCAACCCACAAGCGCAATTAAATTGTGTGTATGAGCCGCATCGGTGGTTGCATGGTCAAACTTGTCACTGGCATTAGACTGGATGTCAATGATGGGTAGGTCATGGTTCAAATCCCAGTTGAGTTTACCAAGAGTGATTTTTACATTATGTTTTCACACTCACACTCCACGTAAATTAAATTTTATTTCTTCTCAAATTCAACTTTCCTCATCCCTTAGCATAATAAATAAATGCTGAGAGGATACTAGGACACTGTGAACAAATTGTAAATAGTAGGATGTAGGGAAGGGAAAAAGCTGGGAACAATCCTTTCTCTAAAGTCACACCTTAGTTGACGATAAATAATTAACTTCTAGCGTTTATTGTTATATAACATTTAATGTCACGTTTCTCGGTGACCTTTGAAGCTTGTCATGATTTTTTTTTCTTCAAAATGTTTCACCCCAAGTTACTGTCGTGATACATTTGTGACACAATACTACGGAAATTGGGTGACTGCACCGTTCGTTCAAACCAACCCACCGTCACTTTTTTTCCCCATGTTCGTTCCACTTTACCTTTCCAACTCCCTCAAACCCTGACCTTAACCCCACAATCCACACGCACACACATGCGCGGCCAGCCAACACAGTCACTTCCTTTTCCTGCTTGGATTACTTTTGCATACCCGATTTCTTCAAAATAGAAACTATATTCCTAAACTTTTATTTTTATTTCTATTCCTTGTTACAATTTTCTCTTGGCTTTCCTTTCAGAGATTCTGACGTCATTCAGAGTACACTTTATCTCAAAAGCTTTTGGTGACGTAACTCTCCATTTGAAGTTGAATTCTTCTGGGAATCTTCTCTTTTCAGCTTGAATAAAATACATGCATGCTAGATTGTAGGTGCTACTATGAAATATTGGAGTTTTTGAAATCGTGAATTTTATCAAATATTTACAAGTACTCATCAAGTCATTTGGTCTGAGTACTAAATAATTTTTGTCCAACTAAATCTTTATTGGATAATCGTTTTAGGCCAATTGACTTGGGATTAAATAATGTTTAGGAAACATGAATTTAATTTTTATTATGTTTTACTTTAGGGTGAGTAACTTTCTTTGATATTTATTTTAGGCTGAATAATTTTAGGCCTACTGACATCTGAAGGTATTAAAGAATTTCAATATTCATATTCTGAACTTATTTTCTGCCAAACTACTTTATGTGAGTTAAAATTTTACTAATTTTGTTGAGGTCAAATTACTTCCTGTGAAGTTAGTTTTATGAAATTATACTTTTATTAAACGAATATTTTTTGTTTGTTTTTTTTTCTATTTTTTAAATCAAACACTTAATTTAAAAGTATTGAATTAAATTATTAGATTTCAATTAAAAACAGGATATATTCATTTTTTTTGTAGCCTTTATTTAAGTGAAAACCAAAATCAATATCTCCTTAAGATCAACTGGCCTCATAGTTTATATTTGCATGTTATGCTCATACATACATTATTTAGTTTTCCACAAACTTTAGTTTAGCGAAAACAAAGCATATGCCATCAAATGTATTGCTATTACAAATTTTAAGCGTAGTGCAATTTAAAAAATATATTAAATATGATTTTATACTTTTTTTTGTTGATTGTAGGGTAATAAGAGTAAATAGCTACGGCATAACAATGTCACCATAATTTTATTTCTTATTTCAAATTTAATTTTTATGCCAGTGTTGAGAATCATATTCATAATTTTAAAATTGTTAATAGTTGTTTCTATTTCAATGTAAGCACACGTGATATCAATATATTATTTATTTTACAAGAACTTAATTCAATAAATATAAATATCGTATTTACTTAAAATAAAATCTACATCCCTAAGAACAGATTTTTCTCTTGTAAATTGTATTATTGTAAAGCTATTAATTCATCCCTAGAATTGATAGAAGCTTTTAGTGATCCTTTTTAAAAGTACAAAGTTTTAGTTCTATGTATATTTTATCTAAATAAACTATTCGATTTTGTTTTACTTATTTATCCCATTTCATGTTTAACCATTTCTAAACTAAGAAAAGATGGCTAAAATTGAATTTTTTAAAAAAGAAAGAAATTATTTTTTTAGTTAAATTACATTTTCTTATATAAGAGTACAAGGAAGTTGCTTGATGTTAATAATTTTCGTTGATAACCCTCTTCAGTGGCCGCATGGTCTAAGGCGTCACACTTGCGGTGTACTAGGCTGCCATTGACGGGGAGATTGAGGTTGAAATAACATTTGGGTGTACTGAGATCTTTCAAAAAATTGTTTTCCACTCTCCTTCCCCGCAAATGCAGGTACACTAACTCTAAATATAGTTTTCCTCAACCCTAAAACCATTGGCGTGATTGGTGTATAAGCGTATAGATCGAACGGGTGGTAAGAAACGACTAAAAATATTGTTTACCCAACCGTTTTAACATAGTCTGAAGAGCTGTATCATACCACAATTTAATATTAACATACAACTGCACGTATTGACATATTCTAAATAACTGTGTCATACTAAAAATTTATATTAACATATTCCCGCTCATATTAACATATTTTTAAGAAATGTTTCATGATACAAATTTGATATTAGTTTTCACTCACACTTCTTGACATATTCTTAAGTAGTTTGCCACACTACAACATAATTTCAATCCACTAAAATATTTTTATATATTTGTTAGAAATGTATTTAATTTTATTAATTGTAGATACAATCTTTATGATATTTTTTGAGAAATATATTAATTATTAAACAAAAAGTTTCCATAAATAAAAAGTATGAGGCAAGCCCCAAAGATAAAGTAAAGAGTTCCAATATCTTTATGGTTAGTAGAGAATAATCATCGTCGCGGTAAAATGGCTGAGTAAAATGGCTGATGTGTTGTTGGAATTGTATAGAAATTGATTAGCAATATATTTGTTCATGACTTTACGTTTAAATTATTCATATGGAGAATATTTGCATGCATTAAATTTCGTAGAAACTCTAATGAACTTATATGATTTGTATATCCTTATTTTACTTTCTCTCTATCTTACAGGTAGAGAAAGTATTGTGATCGTCAAAAAAATCGAACTCGAGATTTTGATGAATTTTGACGTTTCATGACTTCCTGAATCCGAAAAAGTGATTTTTGAATTTCCGTCTGTCTGTCTGTCTGTCTGTCTGTCTGTACCTCCAACTAGAGCCTAAACTATTTTACCGATTGAGCTGAAACTTGATATATAGGGTTTTAATAGGGTTGCCCCGAGGGGTTTTTGGAATTGGATATCTACCCCTAAAATTAAGGGTAGTTTACTGAAGGGCAAAAAGAGAAAAAGTCGATTTTCTCAAAATCGGCTCTAACGATTTTGATTAAATTTCATTTATGAACATAAATAAATATTCCAAACAAAATGGCTGCTCTCAATATTTCGGCAAAATCGTTTTAAGGGCTCCGGTCTGATGCGTAAATTAACATTTTTTATAATAGCTCCGAAACTATTTGAGATATGAAATTACTTAGCATAACAAATATGTATATATATTTATAATACAAATATTTTATTCGAAACATATTTTTATAAAATCAATAACTTTCAATATATACGCAATTATATATATATATTTAACTTTTTGGGCTTTAAAGCTTAAGTATTGCGACCGTAAGAAAAACTAACCTGAAATGTTGATGGATGTCGACGTCTCATGACCCCCCGAACCCTTAAAAATAGTCTTTGAAATGCCGTCTGTCTGTGTGTCTATTAAAACTTAAAATTAAGGGTAGTTTACTGAAGGGCAAAAAGAGAAAAAGTCGATTTTCTCAAAATCGGCTCTAACGATTTTGATTAAATCTCATTTATGAACATAAATAAATATTCCAAACAAAATGGCTACTCTCAATATTTCGGCAAAATCGTTTTAAGGGCTCCGGTCTGATGCGTAAATTAACATTTTTTATAATAGCTCCGAAACTATTTGAGATATGAAATTACTTAGCATTACAAATATGTATATATATTTATAATACAAATATTTTATTCGAAACATATTTTTATAAAATCAATAACTTTCAATATATACGCAATTATATATATATTTTTAACTTTTTGGGCATTAAAGCTTAAGTATTGCGACCGTAAGAAAAACTAACATGAAATGTTGATGGATGTCGACGTCTCATGACCCCCCGAACCCTTAAAAATAGTCTTTGCAATGCCGTCTGTCTGTGTGTCTATTAAAACTTAAAATTAAGGGTAGTTTACTGAATGGCAAAAAGAGAAAAAGTCGATTTTCTCAAAATCGGCTCCAACGATTTTGATTAAATTTCATTTATAAACATTAATAAATATTCCAAACAAAATGGCTACCCTCAATATTTCGGCAAAATGGCTTTAAGGGCTCCGGTCTGATGCGTAAATTAACATTTTTTTAAATAGCTCCGAAACTATTTGAGATATGAAATTGCTTAGCATTACAAATATGTATATATATTTATAATACAGATATTTTATCCGAAACATACTTTTATAAATCAATAACTTTCAATATATACGCAATTATATGAATTTTTTTAACTTTTTGGACATTAAAGTTTAAGTATTGCGACCGTAAAAAAAAAACTAACATGAAATGTTGATGTATGTCGACGTCTCATGACCCCCCGAACCCTAAAAAATAGTCTTTGCAATGCCGTCTGTCTGTGTGTCTATAAAAACTTAAAATTAAGGGTAGTTTACTGAAGGACGAAAAGAGAAAAATTTGGTTTTCTCAAAATCTGCTTAAACGATTTGGATTAAAATTCGTATCTAGGTGTTGATTAAGATTATAAATAAACTGGCTATTTTAATTTTCCTATGAAAATGATTTTTAGGGTACATTACAGAAGCGTTAATTTCCGTATCTCCACAACTATTGGAGAAACTAAACAACTTATCATTGCAAAATTGTAGGACTATTAGAAATAAAAAACTTTTATTTGATATATATTTTTAAAAAAACAGCAGTTTCTGAGATATTTGCAAATATATTATTACAATTTTGTGAGCTTTAGTTGTAAACATATACTACTTAAGTCTTAACGCAATAATACTCCAATGCCATAGAGTAATTAAATATAAGTAAGTATCTAAAAAAAGTATGTTATTTTTCCTTAAATCTCTTAGGAGAAATGTTTGCATAGCAATGATCTATCTCCATTTTAGACTCAATAGTCAATATTTACATTTTTTATTGGTCAAAATGTATAAATGAATAATTAAATATCAATGCGATGACTTGAAGATCTGCAACACCTTTTAAAATGTTAAAATTTTAACCAGAAATCGAAATTTTAAAACGAAGTGTTGACCCTTGTGGAAGACATTAAACTGTTTGAAATGTTCTTAGGTGGACAAAGATGCGCCTCTTTTCTCATTGATTCTATACCATTGTATATTATTTTATGCGTGTTCTTATGTGGAGTGGTGATGATACAATGTACATTATTCCGTTCAGAAATCTTACGAGTTTATAGAAAGAGAGAGAAAGTCTGTGCGGTGTGCCGTACCATTTATTTTTTTAATATCTATGCTTTTAGGTAAAAATATTCTAAGGAGGTAAGTTAAATTTAATAAATGAATCTTATCCATTTTGTTGGCCACATGGTCTGATGGACAACTGTCTCAATAGACTAGACTGCCGATGACGGGAAGATCATTGTTCGATCCCGGTTTGGTGTACTGAGGGTGCTTTTTCCTAAATGGTTTCTCACTCTCTCTCTCTCTCTCTCTCTCTCTCTCTCTCAGCAAGAAAATGCTGGTATAATTCATCTTAATTCAATCTTCCTTATCTATAACCCATTAGCGTAATTAGTACATAAGCGTATAGCCAATTGGATAGTAAAACGTGGTACTAAAAAAATGTATCTTAACTTTTAACAATGAATAATCTTAGAGTGTAATTTATCACTGCTATCTTTCAAATATTCGAGATTTGGACAACCTTGTATCTTTGATTCGTAATAAGATACAAATGCCAATCTAAGGTGCTTCAAGGCTCTCCTATATTACTAGAAAGGTGGTGAGAAACAATGAGAAATTAATTCTGTTTTTCTAATACTAAACCATTGGGTGTATATAGAATAAATTTTCCACTTATTTGTATCATCATTATCATAGTAGTTATTTATGCAGATAAATATTTACCTGCTTTGAATTTACTTACATCTGAAATAATACAATTTAGCATATGACTTGTATTATGAAGAATTTTAAGAATATTCAATTATCTTCAGTATCTTTTTATTTTTGTCGAAGAGCATATAATATATTTGAAATAATTTTGGAATGAAATACTAATTTTAACACTAATACACTTTCTATGAGATAAAATACTTATACAGTTTGGTGATTGTATTGTATGTCTGTGATATGTGTGTCACCCTTTTTAATTACTCTATGACATTAGGAACTAGAAAGTTCACTGCCGCCCTTAAAAAAGAAAGTGTGACATCTCTGACATTTTAAAATTGACTGGTTTAAGGAAAACTTTGTATGTAAAATTCTAAGTATTAAGAATTTTATATCTTATTTATATGGGCCATTACAAAAAAAGATAAGTTTTGAAAATGAATTTTTATCCATGATAAACCCATATTAAAGTTTAATTTAAAAATAAGATAAAAATCATTAATTTTATTTTATTGTTTATTTTCTAAGAAATATCCTAATAATTTGAATTGCATATAATTTACAAAATAATCATCATCCGTTTAAGCTAAAAGTGTTAGGATTTATGAGTAATCTATTCAAATCGATAAGAGGGTGGAAACAGTTTTGACCACAAAACATAGCGCCAACATTTTAAAATGCCATAGGAAATTTTTATTAAATTTAGCTGTTTGTGAAAGTCACTTTTTAGATGCAAGGTGAAGTCAAAATGAGGCTAGAAATATGTGACTCAAAGTCAAAGTTGAAGTTAAAGTTGTTGTCACGTAGCTCCATTAAGTTCATCTAAGTAAAGAAAGACAAGGGTTTAAAGAAAAAAATAAAATAGAGCAAACCATATTATTTTATGCTGGCTTATATGAAGTTATCCATGAATACGTTCTAGATACCATTTATCCCTAATCAGTGATAGAATATTGTTGTGTTACTATTCTACATATGATTGCATGTTGAAAATATTGCATTTAGTGAAACTTTTTAAATCTGTACATTTTATATCGATGTTTTCCTCTTACTTTGAAATGTTTCAAGGCTACAAGGGTCAACTTAGACATTTCAAAGCTCACATACCTCTAATTATATATGTATGAACTATATATTGGTACTAAATAAATGATTATATATATATTATATTTATAAAATGTTTATGTCCATAGTTTTTATGTAGCTAGGAAAAATTTTGATTTTAATTTTTACAGATTATTTTCCTATGAAACATGTGGTCTATACGGTAGGAGAAGCCAAACAACACGGCATTGCCAGACTTCAGTTGAATGATCTGGTTCCATCATGGACCAGGTAAACTCAGAATTGTTGAAACAATTTATTAGCACTCACATCAATACTTGAGTCGCTCTCACTGGCTGCTACTACACAGACACCATTGGTATAAGCTCTATGTAACCCACATTGGTGGACACGTGAAGTATGACAAGTAAAGAAGAAGGACCAATAAGGTAGATAACGGAAAATTGTGAATGGATTTCAAATAACAATGTGTGAAAATCGAACGAGAAATATGGTTGAATTTCTCTCTTTTCATAAAGTTGACTTTAAATTGTGTCAATCTGTAGTACCGGTAAATTATGGTTTTGCCCCTTCAGCTTGGTTGAGTCAGGAGGGTAGAGAGGGGCTGCTGTAATTAGCGTATAAAGAGCGCGAAGGAGTTCATATTTGTTACTAGAAATTATTGCTGTTTGATTCGGAGGGAGATATTGTGGCTGATGACATGTCAGACCAGAATCAATTCAGTAGTTTTGAAGCTTGCAATTGGAAGGATTCAGCAGGTAATAAGCTGCAACCAATACTATCAAGGTCAAAAAAAGATATTCTCAGTAAGTCAAATGATCCATTTCGGACAATAGCACAGATTTAACGTAATTACAGAGCTAACCCTCACAAAGAGTTAAACAAATTAAAAGGCAAAAAGGTAGCAAATCAATATGAGAAACTATTCCGATTCCAAGGCATGGACGTCTCAGAAAACATGTCAGCTAATGTCTAAACTACAACCAAGAAGCATCCAAAGGTATCCATCCCATGGAGAAGGAATCAAGGACATCATCTCTCGTAAGGTAACAATATTCTTCCTATCGTGATTACAAATGCTGACATTTACAATAGTATAATTATCTTCTCAACAACAATCTTGAGGACAATTTTTATGTATTCTGCTTATTTCAGGGCTTAAAAGTTTTCCCAACAGTCTTAAACGACTAAACTAAAGTGTTATCCCTGCTTAAAGGGGGATATATTATAAACTTCACCTACACGATGTCAGAGGACAATCCTTAAAAAGTTGTCATCAAGGGATTCACAATAGTATGCCTTGCTAGTCCACTAGCGTTGAACCTAGCATAATTTGATTATCACTAATTGAAGTCTACTAGTCAACTACTACGAACTACTAGTCTAAGGAATATGGTTAGACTTCAGGATATGGTGGAGAGCACTCAAATGCGCGGACTATTTAAGAGACAACAAATAGCTATCAAAAGTAAGGTTCTACTTCACAGGAGCATCATCCAGCCACAATTTTTCTAAGGATGTGAGGTGTTGCCAAATGTATCCATAACTGGTCTGAGCCCCATTAAGTTAGTGCAAAATAAGGTGCACTTGTGGTGAATGCACGTACAAGCAATACCAACATCCATAGATTGACTGGAAGCAAGACACTAAGAAAAAAATTGTAATCAATGAAACAGAGACCAGGAGGTAAGCTGCATAGTGAATAATCCAGATAGTATGACCTTAAAGAAAAGCGGAAGCACAATAAAACTGATTGGAGTAAAAAAAAATTTGAGAATAAACAACCGTTAACTCAGCCATTCTACAAAATCATACATGACCATTCCCCGGATACGGTTGTGAAGCAGTTGAGTGCTAGCCAAAAAAGTTGCATTTGAGTGCATGCTAGTAGACCTTGAGCACAAAGTACTGGGAAGAGCTGGTAAAGGGTAGAGGTATATTTTTTCCCCAGCTTGACTTGTGGGAATGAAAGTACATAAGACAGTTAAATTGGGTTGAGTTCAAAGAAATGTGGAATGCTGGTGGGGGGAGAGTATTATTGTTGGATATTCAAGAAAACTCCACAAGTAATGAAATCTTAGGGACTACTACTATGACTACTTTGTACTGCAGTGGTTCGACAATCCCAAATTTCCAAAAGCATGTGGACTTGTCACGGAAAATGTCAAAGAACCAACAACGCTTTTGAGGAGTGGACTCATCAGCTCAGCAAGTTGCTGAACAAACCACGCCCCAACATATACGAACTAATGAGAACCCTAAAAGAGGATGCCGAGTACCAAGGAATCGTTTTCGATAGGATAGAGCTCAACTTTAAGAGGAAGAAAATAAAAAAAAACACAGATAATATAAACAAGAGGTTTGTGAACAGCCTGAATAATTTGATTGAAGCCGATGACCTGAAAAAGAAATGCTTTTAGAATCTCGCTTACATACATAAACTACAATATTTTTGGGGAGAAAAATAAAAAGGCGCTTTAAAAATAATTAATGAAAACAGAATGATTCTTAAGAATAAAAAATGGGTTAAAATGACTAATTATTTTTTAATACATTTTAAAATTAGAATGAAAAAAAAATCGGCTACGACATGAGAACACCTCCTAGTGGTGTATCCTGGAAATTGTAGCTTCAGCTAAGAGTCTCTTTAAATGGTTTTTCAAGAAATAAGTAGACAAAAGGTGACTTAGTGAAACGATAACAGTAAAAAGAAAAGACTAAATATTCCTCGCACTCCAGTTCATGTGCTTGAGTGCTACTGCCATGTGCTCAACTGCTACTATACTATACTTTTGGCTTGCGCTCAACAGCTACAGATTACCATTCCCTTGTACCCAAAGTTCGCCATTTTACCTTGACACTTCCATCTTCAACAACTTCACTTTCACCATTTCCACAACTTCTAAGGTGCAATAATATAATCCTATGTAATTTATTTCAGAAGACTTACAAACACACACACACACAGATACAAACTTACATATTAGGTCCAACTGCATATGTGTTTGTATCACCGTGTTAAAGTGCTCGATTTAGTAACATCACATCACTCACCATTTATATACAATACTAGCTAAATTCCTACCCATTATTTTACTCACAACCAATTGACAAAAACCACACAAAGAAATTATGGTCTGTGCAGAGCCTCTTTATCCATTATGCCAACTAGTAACAGTGCCTAGGGCCTATGAACCTTTTTAAAGGCCTTCAATATTTCACTTTAAAAATACACCAACAAACAAAAATCTAAAAATAAGAAAGAGCAGCAAATTTTTATTCCTAATATTTATTTTGATATTTAAATGACATAAGTTGTCACGTTTCTCAACAGCCTCACTAATACAATCACAAACACAGTAGAGTATGTCTAGTAGAATACTTTCAGTTTTATGTTTAAATGTTCACGTTGTAACATCTTGTAGGTGACCTGGCGGTATGGGGATAAGGTGTCAGACTTCTGTGCTAAGGTTCCGGGATTAAATCCTTGGTCCCTGCACAGATTTACCCGATTTACAAACCCTTCCTTCGCCTCTGACAAGGCGTGTATTAATCACAAATTGAATTGTGAATGTGTGGAATCCAGGCTTCCACTGTGGTTCGGATCCCACGTTAAGCTGTAGGTCCTCCATTTCACCTCACAATCACCCTACCATTACGCACTAGCGTAAGTGCGTGTAACCCGAACGTGTAGTAACACGCGGTGCATAATAATAATAATAATAATAATAATAATAATAATAATAATAATAATAATAATAATAATAATTTGTATGTTCAAATATCGTAAATTATGTAGTCGATTGTCATTTGTCGCTTAACATCATTTTCAATTGAAAGTAGTGAAAGTGATGGTAATTATTGTTGATTGGAGTTAATTTATTTTATAGATTTCATCTTTGAGAACATTCTTTCTCCTTAATCACTTGTTCCTAAAATGAGGGGATGGATTCTGAATGTTATGTTTACATTCGTAAAACTTGTTATGAGCTTTTTTAAAAAAAAAAAAATTCTGTGCAAACAATGAAACTAAAATAAAAATGAGTAAAATATAGAACACACAGGCCTCTAGAAATAAAAGTGTCTAGGGCCTACGACTGTCTTAAAACGGTCCTGGGTCTGTGACTACAGATCTGTGCTCTTAGGACTCAATAAGCCACGTATCCACTCTGAAAGTCACTTCTGACACTCGGGGTGGGTAGAAAGGCAAACATGTGAGGGAAGTGGACACGTGGACCACACATCAGGCTCATCTAGCCCGGTTTGTCGGTGATACAGAGGACGTGGTACAAATCTCTGCTAGATTTAAAGAAGATGCTTTTTTAAATAAATGTTTTCTCTCTCTCCCTTCACGTAAATGAAGGTTAATTTTTATTAAAATATACTTTCCTCATCCCTACCCCATTAGTGTTATTAAAATACTTACAACCAGTATGGGTAGAAAGGGGTTGTGTTAAAAATTAATATAATTTCCGTGTTTGTACGTTGCGTCTTACTATCTATTTGGGTTATCTGAATATCTACATTAGTGAGGGGGAGGGTAAATAATTCAGAAGGAATGTACCTGCATTTGCGTGTAGGGTGACTGGGAGACCATTAATGGAAATTAACCTCAGTATACATGACCAACATTTGAAATTTAGCCTCACTGTCACCTGCAAGCGAGATTAGACGAGAACAAGGTACTATCTGTGTATCCACCTAGGTGGTTTCATGTTTACATTTTCATCCTAATCGTTTTATATTAACTAATATTGCTATGTTAGGAAGACAGTAAGAAGGAAAGTAACTGACATTTACATGTTTTCTTAAAATCATGTACAGTACATATATTTTTTAACTATTTATTTATTTATTTATTTATCTAGCACCGATTCTTACTACCCGTTCGGGCTATATGCTTAAGTACTAATTATGCTAATGGAGTAGGAATTGGGAAGGTTAAATTTAGAGGAAGTGAGCCCGCATTAGCGTGGAGGGAGAATTGATTACCACTTAGAAAGAACCACCCCAATTCACCCGACGGAGATTCGAACCTCGATCTCGCCGTCCTGGGCAGTCTAGATCAATACGAAACTAGCACGTTAGCTAACTACGACATTTATTCAGGTTAAATATATTCATACTTCAAGCTATCTGTTATATAAATGTCACATTTGATAAGAGATATCAATAATTATTACAAATTATATATTTAAATGTAATTAATGTATATCAGAAAAACCGTATGTTTGTGTTTTTTTAAATTTTTTTTTTCAAGTCACTTACTTATTGTAGCATGCAGGCCCTTATGTTATCAGATACGCTTATGAAACTTGTGACATGCTGCCACAACTTAAGTTAATAAGCTATAATTTCATTTAATATGTGTTTATGTGTGGCTGAGAAAAGATGACATTTTAATATTTAATTAACTTACAAAATACTAAAACAAATCAATCAACGTAGATAAACCTAACATCTTGGTAAAATCAATACTTTGGGATAATTTAATTGAGTTGCTATAGTTCCTAATTTTAAGAAGGTATATAATATAAAATGTTAGGAGCATTAATAAATGCAATATTTCTCATTTATTACTGTAATTGTATGATTTTATTAAATAATCACTGTACAATATATCAACATATATCTTCTACTGGGAAAGGCAGTGATGAATTGCAATGCGTACACATGGTAATGGTAAATGTAGTTTTAACAACTATGAACTGGATAGGAAGAAAAATAATAGCTCCAATCCGTATTTATTCACTCATTTAGTAGTTCAAAATATGTGGACATCTATTTTTAGTAGTGAAAATACTACATTGTATGGCAAATGAACACTTCAAACAATGATTGTAAAAAGATTTTATTTTACAAAATTTAAAATATTAGTTCAACCAATATAATTTTATATAACTTTCATTTACCAAACAAATCAAAACATTTAAAAAAGACATAAGATGTAATATTCCAATTTAAATTAACTTGAGTGTCAAGCAGGATGGTTGGTTTTAGCACATTTAAAAAAAAAATCATTTGCTAGGCAACATTTTCCTTCTACCAAAAGATTTATTCACTTATAGATTGGGTAGTGTATTAAGTTATATCTCCTCTCTAGATTCTAGATGGCCCATGTTGAACAAACCAGCAAGCAAACAGGTGGGCCGGCCACACATAGTTGGAAATGATAGAAACAGCCGTTGGGGTGAGTTGGTTGCTTGCGTTCTTTCCAGATAGTTGTGACTCCCAACCACATTGAAGAATGGCGAGTAATGATAGGTCAAGGCATGCAGGCAAGACAAGTTTTCTAGCAGGAGGTCTTCCTTCTACCTCACTGCACTCCACCTAGCACAAACAAACAAAAAATCCCATAAAAAATATGGAACAGATTAAACAACTAAGTATATCGTCATGAAAACCAAAAAAATTTATTTCAGTTTTATCACCATAAGGACATGTCTATTCTAACTAGGAATATAATAAAATATGATATTAAATAATATACAAATACTATAGAAAATTATTTGATATTTAACTCCAAGTTTCTATAATTTAGGTGGGAATGTAAGGAGCTCGATAAAAGGTAAGTCCTTTGCAGTTTTTATAGCAAAACATTTTATTAGCAAAAATAAATCAAACAATACTCAATTAGAAACATGGAGTGTAATTTTCTTCGCACGGTAAAATCCACAGTTTTTTATTATATGTCTAGGCGTTCTAGAATATAATAGCAGCTTTTTCACTTGATTTAAAAAGTTTGTCATCTAATTCCGTTTTGCTCATGAAAAAAATCAACAATTTTGTTGTGAAGAAAATTAAACTTTATATTTCTACTGGATAAATATTTAATTAATTTTGACCATGAAAATATTTTTATATAAAAACTGCAAATATAATTTTCTTTTCTCGTTTCCCTTTCATCCCCACCTTAAGCTATACAAACTAGTTCGTCATTCATTAATTAAGATCACATACCACAACCAATAATTAACCTTGATATTAGATATACGATAAAGCTCTTAACAAAAATAACATCGAATTATGATTTTCTGCTTTCATTCAATGGACATTAGCGAATTTAGGATCAGTGTCATAGCACTTTCAATTTATGTTAACTAATTTTAAATTTTTTTAATTTCAATTTTTTTTTGTAGTTAAGAAAAATTGTTCCACAGGCCTCAACTCTACTTTTTTCATGAAAGACCCCAGGTTACCATACTACCTTGTCACGTCTAGTTACAGATGTGTTACATGCTTAAATTACAAGCTAACATCCGCGTAAATGGCCGAATGGTCTTAGGCTTCCCTCTAGTATTGGACTGGCATGCTGAAAACGGGAATATCGGGGTTAGAATCCCAGTTGGGTCAACTGAGGGTGTTTTTTTTCTAAATAGTTGTCCACTCTCCTTCCACGCAAATGTAGAATACTCTCCCCTCTCATACTTACCCCATTAGAGTACTTATTATATAGGCGTATAACTTGAACCGGTACTAACTCACAGTGGTAAAAAATACAAGCTATCCAGGGTATGAGATGGTCTTTTAAGAAACAGTCTATGAATAAGTGCGCTACTATATCAGATGTCACTTTATGAAACACTTATTATAGTAAAATAATTTCACAGCCATTTGATAATTAATCCTCCATTGATTAGGATCAAGATTTGGCAGTTTTGCTAGCGAAGTTTATTTTTTCTCAATTAATTTAATACGATTTTGTAAATAACCAATCAATATACAAATTTGGGTCGTCAACTAGAATTTAACTCGAAAACCGACCGTAAATGATAAGGTATCCACGGAAAGGATGGGTCTGAGACTTTTGAAAAATTCTTATGTCAATGCTAAATGTAATTTAATCCCTATAAGGAACTAATGTATAAATCGGACTATATATTTGTATTAATATTTCTAAAACAATTTTTAATGTTATACTATTTGTGCTGTTAGTATTTATGTTGATTATGTTTAAAGTTTGACCATACAAAAAGGAAATTTTTGTCTATTTTATTCAAATCTACTTTGTAAATAAATACTAATATATATTATAATATATATTATAATAATACTCAAATGCATATTTTTAAAACAGAACAATAAGCAACTACAATATTTTTAGTTAACTGACTATACTAAAATATAAGAGTATTTTTTTTTAATGTAATAATATGTCATTTCATTTCTGGAAATCAAAATATATCTTTAGATAACTAAAAAAAAACGTAGAACCTTAGTCCGATCCTCCTAGTTTCGATGACTACTGCATTACACTTTGGATTTTGAACTGGTAACAAAACCTAAGCATTACTTACCATAGCACGTTCTATTATCTTTTCCCCGTAAGCTAGTCTATAATCTTTGTCTGCTCCGCCTACACAAATATCATTACATCCATGCCCGCATCCTGGGACAACAATAGCATTTCTCACGTAACTAAACCAAACAAATAGTAGGACATGCAGAGGAAAAGAATCAGATATAGTTTAGAATATTACAATTTATTAATGTGACTATGAAACATTTATTAGATAGGTAAACATAGCCCAATGCATATAATTATGCTGTCTTTGATTTAAACTACAAATATAAACTTCCAAATTACTTACAAACCCGGTATTAGTTATTAGTATATCTCGATACGTTTGATTGTGAAGAATAGAGCTATGATTTGAATTCTTAAAATTAACACAAATTGAATTTCACTAATGCAAATTACTGTTTGTATAACATATTTATAAAAATAAATTGTAGATGTATATTTTATAAAACAAGATGAAAGTCAAAAACACATTATAAATAGTTAGGCATTATTTTACTGTCAAAACATATTCACTTTATTTATAAACCATAAAAAGAAAAAGTATTTATTTAGTTTTCCTGGATCCTACATACGTGTTTTGATTTTGTAAATTGTAATGACATAATTAATTTTGTTAGAAATACTAGTTAAGGTTTCCATCAAAATAATCAAAAATACGTGACAATGGCCTACTGAGGGTTCAAGTTTGATTACACTATTATATAGCCGTTCTAAGAAAATCTCACTTAAGTCCTTGTTGCAAGCTATTAAGGGACAAGGTGAGGTAAGGTTAAAAAGAAAGAAAACTGCCTGGAACTATAAAAAAAAGAGCCATGTTTGAGACGTAAACCATGTTCCGTGGAGGTCGTGACAGTCCTTTCCAAATGACACGTCCTAGTCTGAAGGCTATCATTTAGACGAATTGACTTCAGCTACCGGTCATCCCCACTCTTCATTACCGGCAATGGCCACGTACGCAACACTTCCTTCCAATCTTCAGACGCTGCACCGACCCTGGCTAGCCCTTCATTTCGTTCATTCTAGTTGGATTTAAAATGGATTTAATTTCCACATACCAACCTCGGTGGCCGTATAGTGTAAGACGCCACTATTATAATAGACTGGATGCCAATGGAGATCGGGGTTCGAGTCCCAGTTGAATGCACTGTTGGCGGTTTAATCTAATTGATTTCCCACTTTCCTTCCAAGCAAATGTTGGTACAATTCCTCTAAATTGAACATTTCTCATCCATAACACATTAGCGTAACTAGTATATATGCGTATAGCCCGAACCCATAACCCAAACGGGTAGTAAGACGTGGTGTTAAAATACAAAAAAAACAACTTTACTTTGCACACACATAGTTCACCGGATTTGAGATATTTCCTACCTACATCGGTGGTCACGTGTATTAAGCGTCTGGCTCATTTTATTTAATTTGTAGGTGACGAAGATGCTGGGATTCGAATCAGGGCTGTGCTTACTGAGGTTGACCCTTATCGGTGGGCCCACGGACTAAATATCAAGCTCGTCTAGTTTGGTTTGTCAGTGACGAAGTGGTTGTGATTAGAACCCGAAAAAAAAGATGGTTTTTCTCTAGATGTTTTCACTCTCACTCCATGCGAATTCCTCGCTCCACCCTACGCCATTAGTAAATGTAGATGTATATTGCATGTGTGAGTTGAAATACGCTAAAAAATATAAGTGTGGTTTTCTGTTCCACTATGGAAATGCGGGTATATTTAATATAAAAGATACCTTACTCGTCACTATCCCGTAGGTTAAATTAAAACCGTGCAGCTCAGGCGGTTAGTTGAGACGAATATATTTCATCTAAATTATCATTTATGTATCCTTATATTAGTGTATAGTAGTTAAATAAACATATCTATCCTTATATCACTAGTGTAGTTTAATAATATATCCATCTTTATACCATTAGTGTAGTCAAAAACTATCCATCCTTATACCATTAGTGTTGTTAAACACACATATATATATATACATACTATTAGTGAAGTTAAATAAAAATAACCCACTTTGTGGCCGCATTGTCTAAGGTAATCTTGCAGTAGACTAAACTGCCGATGAGGTTTGAATCTCAATATGGTGTACTCAGGGTGCTTTTCCCAAAATGGTTTACCACCTTTCATTCGTGCAAATGTGGGTACACTTCCTCTAAATATAACCTTCCTAATTCAATAAACGATTGGCGTAATCAGTACATAAGTGTACAACCCAATCTGGTAGCAAGACGTGGTGCTAATATATATATTTAAATTCGATGGGTGATCAAATAGAATGTTATTTCAGCCGTTTAGTAGGAGAGTGGCTATTAAAGCCTGTGACATCATTTATTGTATATCACCGCCTGCTTCTCACCTACTTTCGAATCACACGGTAATAAAATTTTTGATGAGGCCAAATAATTCTAAGCTTGATTGAATTCACGCGAAGAGAAACTACTCAATGGTTGTAACTACAGTCGAGGCCCATTTATAATTATTGAAAGTCAATGAGGATATTATCAGGTATATTAACAGCTAACAGTTATCAATTTCAAATTTTGAGCTTTAGTTAATGACATAGTTTTTGTGCTATTTTGGTTAGTTTTCTTATCAAACATTCAAAGAGAAACCTGTTTGTGCAAAAAAAATATAATATTTATTTAGGAGGATGCTAAGTTAATATCTTGTTACTATACAAACACAATTATACCCTTATAAATATGTAAACATAACTATAAATACATATAACCAACTTATAAATGTAAATAATCTATTACACATATCTTTTTAAGTATTATATAACAAAACACTTATATTTTTATATGATTAAGAACTTTTATGAACATATCAAAAAGTACTAGATTGAAAAATCAGAATAATTAGACAAATAAATGTTAGCTCTTCTAAACACACACAATCATCCACAAATATAACTTATATGTATTAAAAATACACGCTCATATTTACAATAATTTGTCTCCTCAATGTTGCTTTATCTGCATTGTCTATTACTACCTATCTAGGCTATTCGACTAGTAATTAAAATAATGGAGTGGGGGTAAGGAGCAGAGAATTTAGAGAAAAAGAACAAGAATTTGCGTTGAGGGAGTGTGATAAACCATTTATAAAAACTAACACCAAATTAAATTCAAGAAGGAAGGCCAGTGCCATAAGCAGAAACAAATAGAAAAATAGAGTAATTAAAGGGTAAACTTAGCGAGATAGATAAGGAAATAGCAAAAATAAGAATATCAGGGAACTTTATTTAGGTACTAACGGATACAGGAAAAGTTTTCAGGCAAAGGCCAATTTAGTGAAAGATGATTATAGTAATCTGTTGGCAGACACGAACAATGTTTTAAATTAATGGAACAATCACTTAAGGCCTATTTTAAATGTTCAAGAAGAATCCGAATTGGGTGAAGACATCGAAATCCATACACACATCCGTAACCATATTTTGTATATATATTATGTACCAAATAAAACAAATTTGATGGGCATATAATATAACTACACGGTTAAATTTTACTATTATGGTTAGTGGCTTTAAGTCACACAAGATATTTTGAACGTTTATGAGCTAACGATATAGAAAATTAAATTATTAACAAACCACCTTACTGAGCAAGTTCGAATAAATAAATAAATACAAAAAGAGTAGTATTGTTTGCTCTTTGTTAAAATTATGGTAATTTATTCATATTATTTGCTAGCTTAATATATTTAGCTAAATATACTACCTATTGTGTTTTGTTTTATTTTATTTTATTTTATTCTTAGCTTGTAGCTTAAAAAATACAAAACTCTAATTCGATTTAGTATTTATAATATTACTATTCATATAGACATATAGTATTTTAATATATTGTTAGTATGCAAATATATGTTATAAATGAACCATTTTCTAGGTGAGAGGCTAAAATTGTCTAACCCTTGTTTATATAATAAATATTTATATACATAAACATATATGTGTGTTTTTGTTGATTTCATTCATCAAATTGTTATTTTGTTATTTTTAATCTTCGTTTATTTTTCAATTCTTATTTTATGAAATATTTTTTGAGCAATTTTCCCTCTTGAAAAGTCTACATACATCTTTCCAAAATTGGGGTGTTGTGAATCTCATGAAATATGTTTCCCTAGAGACTCGCGTTTCTTGCGCGTGACTGAGGGAAGCAACCGCTTGCTTGTGGAAATTAAGGCTTGCGAAAGGGGGTAAAAGAGAGGTCGGGGTGGAATTGTGAACCAACCAGTACTCTCCTGGGAGTACATGGGGAAAACTCTTATGATCACAAGTACAAAAATCTCTTATTGAAATTCTACTTTCTCTTATACAAACGTGTGCATATTCATATGACAAAGGGGAGGATACACATATGAACAACATATTGCAACTGGAAGAGTAAGTCGCAAGAACAATGTACCTGATTTAGAAATGTAATTTAAGGATTTAATCACAGGATAACAATAAGCGTCTCTTACTACTTTCTATTGTAATTTCTATCCTCTTTCACCATTATTAAAATTATGTTCCAGTGAAATATGTAAAAAATATGTTCAAAACTTGGACTTAGCTTCGACCTCACTTCGAAAAAACACCGGCTTAGACAATTACGAAGCATCGCCAATAACAAATTTTGGAAGCTAACCTATTCAAATTTTGTTGTATTACTTACCTTTATAATTGGTGTTTACATTACAAATTAATACTCATATAAAAATAATATAAAGTAACCCTAATTGAATCATATGTTGTTTATTAACTTGATTTATCAAAGTAGAATGAATTATTACAACCAATCTGTGCAGTAAAATTATTCTAAGTGATTTTATTGCATGAATTTAAGAAAATAAACAAAAAGTAATCTAAATAAATAAACACAATGTAATATTTTTTCGAAGCCTAAAACATTTAACCAATAATTTTTGAACTTCATTTAAGCTTAGAGATTATTTTATGTAATTGATTCGAGTTTGCTTCGAATTGAAAAAGTGCACTTCGCACACCCATAGTTTTATGTATTAAGGTGGGTATGTAGGGAACGCTAGAAAAGGCCAGTGTTTTTACAGATTTTATAGCAAAACTTTGTTTTGGCCAAAATAAATCAAACATTTCTTCATTACAAACATAGATCTTCAATTTTCTTCACATAATAATATCGACAGTGGTTGAATATCTGTCACGAGCATGGTGGCATTATATGACAAAATGTTTAATTGAAGAGAAATGATTGTCTTTAAATTCCAGTACACTCTAAAGAGATGTTCAAGAAATGTTAATATTACCATCTATTGGAGCAATATTTGAATTGTTTTTCAAACAATTTTTTTGATATAAAAACTACAAGACCACTGATATTTAATCACCTCCCCTACATCCGCACCTAAATGAACAATAGCAATGATCTAAAACAGGCTGAAATCCAGGCATTTATTAATCCAAATATAGTAGATTTACTTAGCTAGTTATGTCTACAAAGGGGATGCATTTTCCTTTAAAACATGTAAATGTGGGTACATTTAATCCTAATTCAACCTTCTTCATTCCTTTCACATGATTGTAATTAGTACGCATGCGTATGTATGAAAAAGATTACCTCCCTATAGGCACTCTCACCTTTGAGCTCCCCATCACTGGCAAAATAGACAAGGTGAAACTGACACCGTAGTGAATATGATATTATTAATATCATTAGTAGGTGTAGAGGTTGGTATATATATATATATATATATATATATATAATATACCAACATCTACATATATATATATATTCCTAGTACCATAGAGGAAGTAATATATATATATATAGCTCAAGGTGAGGATAGGTGGCGTACTCTTGTAAGTGCGGGAATAAACTTTTGGGTTCCTAGTACCATAGAGGAAGTAATATATATATATATATATATATATTATATATATATATATATATATATATATATATATATATATATATATAACCATAGAGGAAGTAATATATATATATTATATAAGTATAATATATATATAATATATATATATTAATATATATTATATATATTAATATATATTTTATATATATATTATATATATATATATATATTACTTCCTCTATGGTACTAGGAACCCAAAAGTTTATTCCCGCACTTACAAGAGTACGCCACCTATCCTCACCTTGAGCTAGTACTATCCACTTCGCCTCACTACACCCTAATTGAAAGTCCATTCTCATGTTATTCTCCCAACTGCATCTAGGTCCTCCCAATGGTCTCTTCCCGTCGGGTTTGCCAGTCATTACCTTGAACACGTTTCTAGATTCTGCCATTCACGGCTCGTGTCCTGGCCACCATAATCTGCGAGATTAGATTTCCCTAACAATGTATTGTGATGAGTACAGGATATACAATTCATAATTATTAAACCTCCTTCACTCTCCAATAGTTTCATCACATCTTGTAAGATATATCTTCCCAATCACTTTGTTTTCGATCACCATAAATTGGATTTCGTCATGTAATGTAAGAGACCACGTCTCACAACAATTAAGAACTACCAGTAAAAATATTGTTTTGTATATTATGACTTTTACATTACTTGAAAGCAGGCTAGATGTTAACAACTTACTGACTGAGTAATAACATACATTTACAAACAGTATTCTCTTCCTAGTGTTCATTCTAATATTGTTTTTGCTAATTAAAATTGTTCCTAAATATTTAAACTCATCAACCATGTTAAATGATATTTTGTCAACAGTAATTTCTATAAAATCGTCCTCAATCTGTGTGTTCTTTGTGATAATATACTTAGTATTGTCAGCGTTCACTTCTAAATCCTTTTCCTTACTAACCTCTAATAAAATTGTTTAATTTCTGGCAACAGCTTCCTTTATATTACCTAACAAAGCTAAATAATCTGCATATCCTAATAGCTGTATTATACCGTTTATTGGAAAGCCTTTCCAACTCTCTAGCATTACCCATATTGCATACTTAAAGCAAGGCTAGATTAAAAAGTAATGAGGAAAATGGATCTCCTTTTTTTAACCCACTATGTATTTCAAGATTATCTTATAGTTGAAATCCAACCCATACCCTTCCACTCATATCTGTCAAGCATTCCTCAACTAGCTTGACAGGTTTTTGGGTATCCCAAACTTAACTAAAATTTCATGGATTATATTTTTTTAAACTTAATCATGGATCTTTTTTAAAGCCTATGTTTATTTTATGAAACGTATGTTGTATTCCAAATTTTAATTATATTTTCATAGCAGTAAAAATCTGATACATTGTTGATCTATTTCGTCAAAATCCACACTTAAAATCCCCAATAATTACCTCCACTGCATATGATGTCAGTAACACTAAAATTATGGTTGATAAAATTTTGTAGCATGTTGGTAGTAGTGAGATACCTCTATAGTATATAGTATTATTACAATCTGTTTAATCTCCATTTTTCAATCTAGGTATCATAATATTTTATTTATTTTGAAAAAAATTAAATATGATATATTAATTTCTGCAGCTAGATTGATTCAAATTGCTTTGTTGTTGTTTTATTGTTGTTGTTTTGTTGGAAGACAATAATGCTCTTTGGTAAACAAAATATATACAATTTCTTACTAATTTGGACCCAAGAGTTTTGAAAAATGACCTACTTATAGTGTCAAAATTACTTTTGAAATCATTGTTAATGTTGTTACAATTTAAAGCCAATATGGGCTATAAGCTTCTATCAGCAACTGACAGTTTATATCTGTTAATATCAGCTCCTATCAGTTATAATTAACACTTATAAGTTATTATAAAATTATATAATTAATTATCAGGTTCTGTCAGTGATTATTAGGTTATGTAAGTTATTATTAGATTATGTTAGCTATGATCAGGTTCTGTCAGTGATTATAAGGTTATGCCAGTTATTATCAGCTCCTATAAGCGATTATCGAATTTTTCCTGACTTAACGCTCCATTGTTCTATTTTCAAAGATATTGAGGTTTTCCTAGCAGAAAATATATATCACCTTTGAAGCAACACAAAATCTTGTTAAAAACACAATTTTAAAGATATATAAGTCAACCTCGGTGGTCATAGGGTAAAATGCTTGCCTCAGGAGCCAATGTTCGTGGATTAAAACCCAGCTAGGGTCGATTGATTTTTCTTGAGCGATAGAAATCCAGATCACAACCTCCTTTTGAGGTAAAGTAAAGCCATCAGTCCTATGTCAATTGTGGCATGTAAAAGATCCCTGGAAGGTATGTGAAAATAGCTTTATTGGTAAAGTTGATAGCACTTTCTCCCTCGCACATAGAAATTCTCGTGTTCTAATATAATTAGTTGGCCCAGAAAGTGCACGTTAAGAAGCTCAAATAAATAAATAAATAAGCTAAGTGTATTTCAAAATTATCATATTGCGTGATTTTTAGAGTGATTAAAATGTTATTATTGAAACAAATGTCTAGTTTCAACAAGTACATCCAAATTATAGTTTTCAAATCACCCACAAAATAAAATTTTGGTGGTTCACACTTTACTCAAACCACTGAACTCCATCTCAATCGCATTGAATTGTAGGTAACTTCGTTTTATCAAACGTACTACGACAAGGATATATTTCTGCTTGGTGATGTCCTGCACCATATTGCATCAATGATAGACGTAGAAGACCGAAAAAAAGGAGGGATAATAGATAGAGAATGGGGAAAAGATGTATGGGTGAGACATTCTGGCACTTGCCGTCTGAACCTCGACCTCAAATCTGACCTTACTCGGCCCATTCGCTTCCCCTCCAAGATTGGAGATACAAGAGTAGGAATCAAAGTAACAGCTCTTCGGCCAGAGAGCAAGCGAAAGGACAACCTGGCGAGATGAATCCTCTAGAGATGACGTATCCATGAGATGTGACTTTGGAAAACAATTTTTTAGTGCTACTCTTACTGTATATTCAGGTTGTACACAAAACAATAATTTAATATCAGAGGACGAGGAAGATTAATTGACAAAACTAATCAAACATGTATTTTATATATTACTATATCTGGTGAGAGAACCATCGTGTAAATTATCAAGTGTAAAACTACCGCTTGATTCAGAGATTAGATAGTTGGTCAATCTCATAAATAATATTTATATATAGACTTTTTTTTTCAATTCACCACGTCTTACTACTCATTCGGGTCATACTCATATGTACTAATTACAATAATGTGTTAGGGATTAGGAAGGTGAAGGGAGAGTAGAAAACCATTTAGGAAAAAAAAAACCTCAGTGCACCCAACTGGGAACGAAGCCCGATATCGCCGTCTTTGGCAATCTAGTCTAATATGAGAGTAGCAACTTAGAACATGCATTCAACGAAGCGGGTCGTAAATAATAAGCTAACGCTTAAAGGATTTATTAGTTATTCAAAAAACTATCTAGAACACATGATCATTTAATATACATTTTTCAAACTAAAATAATGTACGCAAACAAAACCACCTTATAAAAATCCTACCAAGTATCAATAATGTGTATGAAATAGAAATAGCCTATAAACAGTAATATATTTTTAGCCTTTCGGCTATAATCAAACAAATGTCCCTTAAAACCTTATCAATCGGCATCTCTGAGAAAAAGGGAAAAGGGGGATCTGTTTTTTTAACTGCAATGTATTCATAGATTATTATAATCATAATGTACTTAAGGCCTATTAATTTATCTATTATCTGGCACCAAAGTTATTTGAACCATTATATAATATTATCGTTCTAGTATTTTTAATATTACATTTTATTGTTAATAAACTTTGGAAATGGTATTCATGTATATTTGAGGCATCAATAAATTGCCCCTAAAAAGACATAAGTAATTCCTCTAAGATTAGTCCTCTTGGTCGTTGGCACTATTTCCAAATTTCCCAAATTAGAATTATATCATAAAAGGAGACAAAAATTAGTGCTCCTGTTGTCTAAGGAATACCCCTTTAAGTTTTAAATTTAATTTTAGTCTTGCCCCACACAGATTTTTCAAACAAGTTAGTTGTCAAATTTATATTGATGTATTTTCCCATTCTTTTTTATATAAATAGGTACTCTATTATTTATTTTTTTATATTTTATGGAGTAGATTTTCATATGTAATGTTCTACACTCACACAATATTTAGTATTGTTTTACAATTATAATTGAATATTTAGCTTATTGCTACAATATTATTTTACTGTGTATATATCGCAAAGTAATACCATATTATTGCAAACCTTTTCAGTAAATGCATTTTTAGATCTTGGGGTTTCTGGCCAAGAAAATTGAAAAATCGTTAAAATTGATGTTGAATTTTCTGAACATTCCAAGTTTACGACCTACATCATAATTTATCCCTTAAATCATATATAAGCATGTACCTAATCTTAAAATGATGTTTTAAAAATAAATTTTCATTTGTTACTCTAATGTCAAAAACCCGAAGGTAGGTTTGAAGTGATTTCTATCAATCCGGATCTGGGCATGCACTCATTCTTTCAATTGGTTAGTGCTGCCCACACAATCTGGTAGAAATCCCATTTACCAGAAGGGGGGTGGTAAGAAAATGGGGCGGCTCTCCGTCGGCCTCCACACTGAATTTCAAAGTGTGAGTGCGAAAGGGCCTACCGATTTTGCAGGGAAAGTTATTTTCAAATATCTTCCAAAGGTTTTTTACATTCCACAATCGACCAGGAACTGACGACTTTACTTCCTCTCCGAAGAAGGTTGTACTACGTTTTCTTATCTCTCAAAAAAAATCTGTTGACGCCAGCTGGGTTTGAACCCCCGAGAATTGGGTCCTCAGGCGAGCACTTTACCCCAAAACCACAGAGATCGACATATTTTCACTATTAATTATAAAAAAAAATTGTAATTCTTTCAAGGTTCAATAATACCTATCTTTCAAATTGTGGTATGAAGGAACTATATTTTATCAACATATTTTATAAGAAAGAGAAACTTTGTCTCTAAACTAAAAATTTATTTTTGAAATTCCTTTAGTTCGTAGTTGAGTATGTTTCTATATTTATATAGTTCTAAATTTTATCTTTAGTAGTGTATTCTAATAACAATCATTTAAACGTCTTTTATTGAATCGCATGATTTTATGATTAAAGAGCACAATGATATACAGGTTTAGCCTTTAACTTTAATGAAACAATCCACCTTAGTCGACAATCAACTTATCTGATAAAGGAAATAACAGTAATCTTAAGACCAGTGGACCAAATTAGTCTAAACTTGAGTCAATAAGAAACATAACTATATTTGATTGATTCATTAAAAAGATATTTCGGAACAAAATTTTACATTATAGCTCGCTTTTCTTCCAATAGTAATACTCAAAATATATATAAATTATAACATTAGTTCAATGGAGAGCTTTTTTAATTAGAATTAACCCATTTTAAGTTCAAGCCACGTCTGAAAAATCCTTCCTAATGATTGAATATCTAAATGAATCAAAATAGGTCGGATCTGTCATAAGTGATATCTAAAACAATTTAGTTGCATTTGTAGATGAGTTTGGTCTTTTGCCTCTAAAGATTCAACTGATGCTATATAGTTTAAATGTTTTAAAAGATAATATTTACTGTTGTACATTAGTTGTCATGAAGAAGATAGGAAAAATGATAAGAGGAATTTTAATAACATCAAGAAGTCACATAACAAATTAACATATTGTTAGTATTTATGTATAACTCATATTGGGTATTAAGTTTTATAATTAAAATTTATTAAATCACAATAGCATATCTTCAACGTTTTAATTTGGTAATTTGGTATGTCTCGCTTTCGTGGATTAATGGCCTAAGGCGCTACTCTAGCAGTAGACTAGACTACCGATGACAGGGAGTTCAAGGTTCGAATCTAGGTCGGGTGTACTAAGGGTGGTTTTTACAAACTCTCTCTTTCTCTTTCTCCGTGCCAATACATGCACTGTACACTTCCTCTAAATATAGTCTTCCTAATCCTTAAAACCATTTGCGTTGTTAGTATATAAGCTATAACTCAAACGGGAGACGTGGTGCTAAAAAAAAGTGTATGTATTTATTTGGTGCAAAGCTAATGGAGATGATTTTTACTCTTTAACTCTTTACTCTTTTACTCCTTAGCTTGGGCTGTAGATAATTTTTCTTGCTATTTAGTTTATCTGGGTTTGAGTTCCTGCAAGCCCTAAAGCTTAATCTAGAAATTGTACTTTTTTATATTTTACTAAATGGTAAACTTAAAGTATGTGACGTGGTTTTAGTGTTTGTCATATAATAAATTAGAGTACGTTTCCAATAACCAACACACTAGAACACAAACCAAAAAAGAATGTATTTAAGTAATCTAAGGCGCTACTGAACCAAAGTATCGGAAGAAGGGGCGTTATGAATGGAGCGGGATATGTTGTTGGAATTACTCACCAGGGGATCGTGTTGGTTTGGTGGCCAGTGGAGTGGTCGCTAGAATAGGATAACACATGAAGAGAGTTAGAGGAAATGAGGGTTTGGGATCGAGGGATATAGGGTAGGATCATATGGGCTATGGTAACAAGGGAAAGGTCAATAAAATACAAAGGAGGTTTAGAAAAAAAGAGGGAGAAAGTTCCAATGAGTTAGCGAGTTAGCGTGAAATATTAAGCTATTACTTGCTGATATAATTTACAACTGACCATTTCTCCCTGGATAGGGATTTTTTTTAAAAGGAAAAACTATTCAATTCAACAAAATGAATCAATAAAAATTTCCAAGTCAGATGAATAATATTTGGAAATAAATTTAATCAGCTTTGATTTAGTACAACTGTACATTTGAAAGTATCTACTTTTCTTTAAAAAAATAAACACTCGACCGAGATTAAAACCTCGATCTCCCCGTCCTCGGCAGTTGAGCTCAACACGACTAGCGAGTTAGCCAACTACGCCATCGAGGCGGGTCTTAGAGTTTTAGAAATCTGGGTATTATTTTCTTGTTTTTCGTCACTTTTGAGCCATTTTTTAAACCTATGTAAGTAATTTCATGTCATTCATGTTGAATATGTATATTTTTTAATACTATCGATATATTATAAATGAAAATGTATTTAATCACCCAGTTGTCGGGGGAGAAGATAATGCAAGTATTGAACTCTGTAACCTTTTTGTCTGTATGGTTAAAAAAAATACATATTCTTGGTGAGACACTGCATTTAAGCTGGAGAAGTTGGTATTGGGAGGGGCAGCTATTAATTCTGAAACTGATATTCTAAATAAATATTATATTTAGCAGAATACAAATATTTGGTTATTAAAGTCAATTATATGTGTATTTTTTAGTTTACATTAGTTAAGTGCGTGTTTTAGTTAGTCATGAATTAAATACGAGTGGTTTTATGAAAATTCGATTTTTTTATATATAATTTTCATGTAATTTTATAGGTGATTTGTTGATAATTTTTAGGTCATCAAAATCTGGGCCCTGGATACTCTTATGAATCTTTATTGAACCTAACAGGAACGGTTTGAAAAGAGATGCCAAAGTCCAGAATAATTTGTTCTAATATTCTATTGAAGTTTTTCATATATTGCCATAAAACAGTAATATATGAGACGCGAGTAGACACTAAATGGAGCTGCCAGTCGGTTCTTGAGTTCTAGACAAAGTTTTGGAACGCAAGCTGCCGCCAATGTCAAAACCATGCCACAAATAACGTGGTGGTACTACTAGCAGCCGGCAAGGAGGCAGGCGATATTTGAAGTGAGTAATGTGGCTGCTACTGTTGTTACATACACTGCCTACCTCTATACAAGAACCGTTTAACTCCATCTCGTGACTATCTACAGTTCTCCTCTAGTAGTAACATAGTATAAATGGACCATTAACAGAAATTGTTAATCACTAAGACAAACCAACCTTCGGATTAATTACTTTTAAAATATGTCAACTACAGAGCTAAGAAAATCTTGTTTAATCTCATGAGACTAACGCATAAAAATATAAAAATATCTACGGGCTATTTTCGATCCTGTTAATCAAATATCACAATCTTTCGTAATAAAATAAGGCATTAGTTCTTGTCTCTAAATACACGGGACACCTATTTGGGCCTATTGAGTGAAATTTCTTGTGATGAGAGTAAAACGGTAACTACCTGAAAATTATATAAATTATTATATATTGAACAATTAAATGTAAATAAAAACAATTTAAAAGGGAAAAAAACCTTTGAAACTAATTTGATAATATTTGGCGCTGCCAATATAAATAAAATTTATATATAAAATTGAATATCCATTACATTTTTCATTAACTTTGATTTACTGAATATAAACTACTTATTAGAAACCCCAAAAATATATAATTGTGAAATAAGAATACTATATCTTATGTATTATTTTGATTACTTAGCGATAGTGTATTTTCCTATGAAATAGAAGCCCAGATTTCAAACCCAGAAGGTTGTACTTAGAAGGGAAATGGTTACTGTAAAATAGTCGTTAAAAATTATCACTGCTTAGAAATGCCACCAAAGTGATTTTAATTTACATTTAATAACGTGATTTATTAGGGGACATAATATAATTTAATTCGTTAGTAAACAATACTCACAGTATATAATGAAACTAAAAAATTAATAATAAATAAACAATAATATAAAACAAATATCTTAGTTTAATATATGACTAGTTTTCCAAAATTAATGTAACTCTATTGTCAGTTTTGAAAGCCGTGAACCTCTGAAGTGTATCGAATGTGGGGACAACATATCGAAGAATTGACTGACATATTTTGAAAAGCATTTTTCCCAAGAAAATGGAAATTGGAAATCAAAACCAAATTGACCTTGCATAGACAAAAAAAGATAATTCCAATAATATGCTTTATACGTTTGTCTCTACTACTTAGAAGTTTTAGAAATTAAATAAAATACTAAATAGGCATATTAAATAATGAAACAAGTAACTAAAAAGTTTAAAGTGAGTGCCATGGCTTACTAGGGTCCAACGTACAATTAGTAAATTTTAGGTCTACTACATTTTTTTAATTAAATCTGGGACAAAAATAAAATATATTGGAGAAGGCCTTTCCTCTTTAAAAGTGTATTAATTTGCTTAATATGAGCATATAGTAACAATAAAATTAGGTAATTTTTAAATATTTAATTACAAGTTGAGTAAGTAATTGAATTTTTTGAAATAAAGACAAATTCTATTCGCTGCTTTCGCATATAAAACAATATCAATATTTATATAACCTAATAAGAAATAGATGAATTTGTGACAAGAATAGCGATAGTGACATATTTGGATACATAATATCACCTAATATAAAAGGATGAAATGGATGTGTTTTAAATTAATTCACAATCATTCGTCTACAGATATAGGAAATACGTAAATTAAAAAAAAAATATTCTTGACATCTGGTCAGTGATTGAACCTCAGCCCTCCGAATCATACATAGTCTAGTAACCTATCAATTATCTAGAGTTAACAGTTTTTGTGCAATTATAATAAACCCACTTAGGTGACCACATGGTCTAAGGCGTCACTCCAGAAATAGACTATACTGCCGATGACGGGAAACCTGGGGCTCGATCCTAGCTAAGTGTACTGAGGGTGGTTTTTCCTAAATAGTTTTACCCTCTCTCTCCACACAATTTGGCGTACACTTATCTCTAAATGCAACCTTTCTCATCCATAAAACATTTGATTAATTATTAAATAGGCGTATAAACTGAACGGGTAGCGAGACATGGTGCTAAAATCAAATTAGCGCTAGTCATTTTAACGACCGTTTGGCACAGGGCATAGGTTAAGAGAAATGCATTTTAACGATTGACACAAACATTCATCCGAAATGGTGGAAAAAGTAAAATCCTGCCTCTGTACACCCAACCAAAGCTCGAATTGAATCCCAGCCACCTGGTTTATAAATGTACACACCAGTCGAGCTCACCAATGCTGGGCCTACACTACCATTAGATTTACATTGAGAAGGTTTGTACCATTTAAAAAAATCCATTGCAAAATTCAACATTCGGCGTTAATTTATCTAAAGGTAATATTGAATCCTCTTATCAAGACATCATATTAGATATTTTATAAATATACCCACCTCCACTTGACACAAATTCATGAAAGTCTTACAATAAACTTAACATGATAAAAATACTGGTAATATTTATATAATTGTCTGGAGCATTATGTTAAGCAAACTTATATTAATGTTCGATAAAATATATCTTGAAATAACGGCTTCAATATTTTTTTTTTTTAGAAATTATACATCTTTAAATATAATATGTTTACCATTGCAATGTTAGATATCAAGTATAAGAGATTTTAAAAAGATGCATCACCTTAAAAATCTGACACCTTAGCTCAATCGGTAGCTTGTCTTCATACTGAGCTAAGGGTCCCGGGTTAAATTCCTGGCATAGCCGAAAAATTTATAATTAGTGAAATGGAGGTTTACTCTTTCACATTAATAAATTAATGACCGGGAACTGGATGTTGCAACTGCCCTAGTCTTAAGTTATATTATAACGCATATGAAGCTACGACAGGCCTAGTAAGCTGGTAGGGGAAAATATATGGCTTAAATAAAAAAACTGACCCAGGCCACAGGTTGCAAACAGTAATGGATGTAAAGTAAAATCACCTAAATAATGACACGTTTGCAAAAATAATAATTTAAACATTTGTATCTGCTTTCAATGTACTCTTCATTTACCCTGTAGGTAGAAGGCCTACCCTGCTTGGTTGCACTATGGTATTGCTTATAAGATAGGGCCAAAATGTAATCCGTCAAGGTTTACACTGCTACCTTTCAAGGTAAGTTGATTGTTTATACCATGGGAAGCTGTTCAATCTTAGAGCCAGGTATTGAAATAGGTTGACCTTTGCAATGTCTGGAGCTTACTCAAAATAAAAGCCTAGCTAGCTACATAATATACTAAGTATATCATTAACTATTGTACCGCCATTTTATATGGTGGTTGTCATATTTTATCAACATGGAAGATTAAGAAATAATTGCAATATAAACAACTATATTTAGAAAGCTCAAGACGTAAACTATATCGAGATGGACCAATTAATCTACATTATATTAGATGTAGCCGCCCTATAAATAAATCGTTTTAAGAGGAGTCAACTAGAACTAAAAAGTTCAATACGATTATTTTTTTTTCCAAAATGAAACAATCCAAATACTGAAAGAGATGGGCTATGGATATAATTGGTAGATAGCTTGATCTCTAAATAGTAAGAAATTTCTTACTATTAATAGCTGGTTTTTCTCGTGAAAGTCTGCAACAATACTTTGAGAATTTGATATACTGTACCAGGAGTTGGTATAGTCTTGGACCAGTTGGTGTACAGTGATTTGTAACGCGTGTTTTGCATAATTGTAAAATAGTATACCTGATCCCATGGTCTAAAGCATCTATTTCACAATATTATAATGGGGTGCCAGTTATATCAGGTCAAGGTTTATATCTAAGTTGACTGCAATGTGAGTGTTTTTTAAACAATGGTTATGTTTGTTATCACTGTGTTTTTATATCCATCTCCTTCATAATGTGGGTCAACCTCTAAAAGCCTCTTCCCTAATATATAGATTAAGAAATTAATAACCAAAGTATTAAACGTAATAGACAACAAACAATCTCAATGGGTTGTAGTGAGACTATTGAACTGTCTACGTAGGTGACCATTAGAGCATATACTTTTATGTGAAAAAATTATATAAGCAATAAAAAAGGAATTATATTGTTTTGTATGTTTATATAATCTTTAATTATTATTCAATGGGTAGTTAGTCACACATTGCAAAAAATTATTATAAAACCAAAGTGGGAACACATCCACGTTGAGCTTCATTGGTGTTTCTAAAGAATATATAGAAGGATTTTTAAGAATGACGAGTTCTTTTTCCAGAGAATAGAACGTTGATAAAATAATAGATTATTAAAACAATATTAAAACGACAGGTAAGAATGCTTAGCTAAATATCAAAACACACTTAATCAATGTTAAATAAAATGTATTTATAGAACAAAGTTATGACGTTAATGAAAAAAGACTATAAAAGGTTTTTGTGTCACTTAAAGACCAAATTTAATTGTTTGAAGAGTAACGGAATAGAATGGATATTAATTTGGAAAAGGATAGTCCCAATGTGATAGTTTAGTAAATTCATAAATTCTTAAAACAACTTTTAGCTACCTGCCTCGGTGTCTGCATAGTCTAGGGCGGCATTATCATGTTAGACTAGACTCCCGATGACAGGGATATCGGGGTTCGAATCTCGGTCAGGTGTATTGAAGTTTTTTTTTCCAAAATGGTATTCCACTCTCCCTCAACGTAAATGAGGGTACACTTCATCTAAATTCAACCTTCCTTACCCATAACGCATTAGCATAATTAGTACAACAGCGTATAACCTGATTCTATAGTCAGACGCCACGATAGAAAAAAGTTTAGTTCAGATTAAGACACAAATAAGTTGGTCCGTAGTGTAACAGTTTTTAAATGTCATAAACTGATGTTTTGAAGAAACACCATCCTTAATAACTCAGTCTTGGTTTAAAGAGGCAGTTAGTGTGTGATTCTGCACTTGATTCTTTGAGGCATATTCTGGTGAATAAAAAGGATTCCTATGAAAAACAATTTACTCTCGATGAGTTCAAGACAATGTCTGACACCGTTAAAAGTGGTTTTATGCTATTACAGTGTTAACGGCATACACATAAATATACAGTAGCTATTTTTACTTTAATACTTTAATAAATTAAAATAGTAAAAAGCAACAATTTAATTGGGGTTTTAAAACAAAATAACCTACAAAGTAGCTCAAATAACCTAGAAGTACATTTATTTTGAACGTATTTAGTTATTACAAACTTTAAGAATGATATTCTAACTTATTAATACTTGTCATTAATAATATCACTTTACCACGGGAATTACTGGGGCAAGGGGGTATCTTCAACCCTTTTAATGTAACTCTATTCAAATCCCAAGAGCGACTGTTCACAAAGATTTTGTTCGCAATTTTTTTTTAATTATTACATCAATATTTTGATAATTTTATACTAATATAAAGCTAGATACAAAGACTTAGGTTTTCCAATCATATATGTTATTTTTCTTCTTAATTATTATAATTTATCAAATCTTTCATGAGATATTAAACTATATCAATATTAATTGTATGTGTGTATAGAGTTTGTTTTAAATCATATTTGTTTACTTACTTACTCACTCTATGATATTAGTAAATCGAAATTTAATTGCTGCACCTACAAAAGCACACCATATATCCCAATCTTGAGCCAACTATATCCAGACCACCTAATACACCCTACCTCTTTCAGGTCCATTCTAATTTTATCCTCTCATCTGCATCTGCCTCTTCTTACTGATCTCTTCGATAGTTGTTTACTTATTATTAGAATCGTTGATACCCTTCGCAAAGCTAGAATGTATTTTTGAAAAAACTCTTCTAAGTTTATATATGTCGTAATGGAGTAATATTTGTAATACCAAGTTTGGTAAAAACCATGTAAAATATGTTTTAAAAATGTCTGTCTGAAATTTGGACACTCTTGTTCTGGTGAATAAAAGCCATGGTAAAATCAAATCCTTACATTATATTTATGTCTTACACGACTACTGGATTAATTCCAGATTTGAATAAAAAATTGGCTAAAAAATGTTTCTTTAAAAAAAATTGCAGACAGTGGCTTTAGTTCTATCCATTCAAAACTATTGTATTTGAGTAAGGTAACAATATTCGTATTTACAGTCTGGAAGTAGGCCTACTCATGATACATTTTATGTGAAACAAAATGCTTTTTGTTTGGTCTTAGTTTATAAAATGGCCCAATTTAAATTTTCTAAAGATTTTGAAACGCTTATATAAAGTCCTAAATTAACTATACAAAAATGTGCTTTAAACACTATACATATTGTGTATATATGAGTATCTATGAGTTTCCCAAATCGGGTTGAGATTAATCTCATAGTTCTCAAATTAAGAGCTAAACACAAAAACACAGGATGAAACGCACGCTGATCATCATTTTTAATATTGCATAATAATAATTCTTAAATAAATAAATATGACAATTTATTTAATTGTATAGAAGGTAAATATTGGTAACATCATGTTACATACAGCCAAGAAAATTAACGTTTATTAAAAAATTGTGAGAATACATGTGATGTTCTCGGGAATGAAGGAATCATCACACATGACTACATAAAAAAATTAGTTAAGGCGATTGGCCCTTTTCATTTGGCGTAGAAATGCAGGGTCATGGGAACAAATGGTTGGTTATCTTCAAGAATTTTTATTGGTTTGTAATTTTTTTTTTCGAAAACGATTTGTTCAAGATGTTGATTAAGTTATACTTTTTATATACACAACTCCTCTATAATTTTAACAGTTAGAAATATCGATAAATTGATATTTTTCAATAGAAAACTGCCCGCTTTATATAAAAAAAAATAAACAAATGTAACAATTAATAAACATCGATGCATTATCTTAGAAGGGGTGTTGAAAATATTAGTCGAAAAATTTCACTAGTTCTCGAGAAAACTTATCTTTCCAAACATATGATTTTTCCGCAATACCTGTCCGGTAGCTAGCGCCATCTACGGATTCCGTTATTCATCTGTTCTTGTTGGCATGGAAGGATACTTTGGTCAGTTGTGAGGCCACGAGATGACTTTCATCCTCCCGCCCACCATCCCACAAAATAGGTTTTCGACTTGCACTCGACAGGGACAAGGGCCTTAATGCATTTTATTGTTGAGCTATTTATAATAAGTTTAACATAAGTATTACTAACATCTTAACCTGAAACTGTAGAGATGAGAAGGGTAATTCTTAATAAACATTCTAGATTTTTCTTAAAGGGAAAATGAAAATTACTTTATTAAAAAAATAGACCTAAATGCATCCGGCCAAGTCCGGAGTGCAATGCTTGACTCTTGATATCAAGTAAAATCGATATATCAGTGGCTAATAGCATTAATATATAAATATATATGTCAGTGTTTTGTAAATATAGTAAAAGTAGTTGATACATTTTCTTTAAAAAAACTAGTCAATACAAAATTGATTTGAGAACTGTTTCAAATTGCAATTAAAAGTGTAGACTTTCATTAAGGATCATTCAGAACACATAATTTAAATAACAATTTTAACTTTATTGGTTTTCAAGTATAACAATGATTATAATGCCTTATTCTGAAGTAAGTTTAATAGGATTGTCAGTTAATTACGGACGTACTAAAGTTGCGTGTGATCATACTTAAAAATAAATGGTACGGCACACCGCACAGACTTTCTCTCTCTTTCTATAAACTCGTAAGATATCTGAACGGAATAATGTACATTGTATCATCACCACTCCACATAAGAACACGCATAAAATAATATACAATGATATAGAATCAATGAGAAAAGAGGCGCATCTTTGTCCACCTAAGAACATTTCAAACAGTTTAATGTCTTCCACAAGGGTCAACACTTCGTATTAAAATTTCGATTTCTGGTTAAAATTTTAACATTTTAAAAGGTGTTGCAGATCTTCAAGTCATCGCATTGATATTTAATTATTCATTTATACATTTTGACTAATAAAAAATGTAAATATTGACTATTGAGTCTAAAATGGAGATAGATCATTGCTATGCAAAGATTTCTCCTAAGAGATTTAAGGAAAAATAACATACTTTTTTTTAGATACTTATTTATATTTAATTACTCTATGGCATTGGAGTATTATTGCGTTAAGACTTAAGTAGTATATGTTTACAACTAAAGCTCACAAAATTGTATTAATATATTTGCAAATATCTCAGAAACTGCTGTTTTTATAAAAATATATGTCAAATAAAAGTTTTTTATTTCTAATAGTCCTACAATTTTGCAATGATAAGTTGTTTAGTTTCTCCAATAGTTGTGGAGATACGGAAATTAACGCTTCTGTAATGTACCCTAAAAATCATTTTCATAGGAAAATGAAAATAGCCAGTTTATTTATAATCTTAATCAACGCCTAGATACGAATTTTAATCAAAATCGTTTAAGCAGATTTTGAGAAAACCAAATTTTTCTCTTTTCGTCCTTCAGTAAACTACCCTTAATTTTAAGTTTTTATAGACACACAGAGAGACGGCATTGCAAAGACTATTTTTTAGGGTTTGGGGGGTCATGAGACGTCGACATCCATCAACATTTCAGGTTAGTTTTTTTTTTTACGGTCGCAATACTTAAACTTTAATGTCCAAAAAGTTAAAAAAATTCATATAATTGCGTATATATTGAAAGTTATTGATTTTATAAAAATATGTTTCGGATAAAATATCTGTATTATAAATATATATACATATTTGTAATTCTAAGTAATTTCATATTTCAAATAGTTTCGGAGCTATTTAAAAAAATGTTAATTTACGCATCAGACCGGAGCCCTTAAAGCCATTTTGCCGAAATATTGAGGGTAGCCATTTTGTTTGGAATATTTATTAATGTTTATAAATGAAATTTAATCAAAATCGTTGGAGCCGATTTTGAGAAAATCGACTTTTTCTCTTTTCGTCCTTCAGTAAACTACCCTTAATTTTAAGTTTTAATAGACACACAGACAGACGGCATTGCAAAGACTATTTTTAAGGGTTCGGGGGGTCATGAGACGTCGACATCCATCAACATTTCAGGTTAGTTTTTCTTACGGTCGCAATACTTAAGCTTTAATGCCCAAAAAGTTAAAAATATATATATAATTGCGTATATATTGAAAGTTATTAATTTTATAAAAATATGTTTTGAATAAAATATTTGTATTATAAATATATATACATATTTGTAATGCTAAGTAATTTCATATCTCAAATAGTTTCGGAGCTATTATAAAAAATGTTAATTTATGCATCAGACCGGAGCCCTTAAAACGATTTTGCCGAAATATTGAGAGTAGCCATTTTGTTTGGAATATTTATTTATGTTCATAAATGAAATTTAATCAAAATCGTTAGAGCAGATTTTGAGAAAATCGACTTTTTCTCTTTTTGCCCTTCAGTAAACTACCCTTAATTTTAAGTTTTAATAGACACACAGACAGACGGCATTGCAAAGACTATTTTTAAGGGTTCGGGGGGTCATGAGACGTTGACATCCATCAACATTTCAGGTTAGTTTTTCTTACGGTCGCAATACTTAAGCTTTAATGCCCAAAAAGTTAAAAATATATATATAATTGCGTATATATTGAAAGTTATTGATTTTATAAAAATATGTTTCGAATAAAATATTTGTATTATAAATATATATACATATTTGTAATGCTAAGTAATTTCATATCTCAAATAGTTTCGGAGCTATTATAAAAAATGTAAATTTACGCATCAGACCGGAGCCCTTAAAACGATTTTGCCGAAATATTGAGAGTAGCCATTTTGTTTGTAATATTTATTTATGTTCATAAATGAAATTTAATCAAAATCGTTAGAGCCGATTTTGAGAAAATCGACTTTTTCTCTTTTTGCCCTTCAGTAAACTACCCTTAATTTTAGGGGTAGATATCCAATTCCAAAAACACCTCGGGGCAACCCTATGAAAACCCTAGATATCAAGTTTCAGCTCAATCGGTAAAATAGTTTAGGCTCTAGTTGGAGGTACAGACAGACAGACAGACAGACAGACAGACAGACAGACGGAAATTCAAAAACCACTTTTTCGGATTCAGGAAGTCATGAAACGTCAAAATTCATCAAAATCTCGAGTTCGATTTTTTTGACGATCACAATACTTTCTCTACCTGTAAGATAGAGAGAAAGTAAAAATAAACACATGATTTATTCAACACTGTTATTAACTGGTTTGTACTTAGAGTACGATCACTTCATCTTAGCTCACAAAATAAATCAATGAATCACTACAACCTATCTCAATCATTTTTGGAAGACCTGGTGATAAAGAATAGACTCAGAATGTAATATTGTGATTAAATTTATGTTATTTAGAAATATTTATAAGTTTACTTGAATCTAAGAAACACGTACTCTACATACCATTCTGTACATGCTTGTTAATCAACGTGAAGAACTCTACATTAAGAAATTGGTTTTCTTAAGTTTGGATGTTAATTCGTTTGCTACACTATTTTGAGCTACATTTGGTATGTTTGTGTAATTTAGGCCACATAAGAATATACCCTTATAAAATATAATATTATAACTGTAGTAAATAGATGTTTCTTTTCTATACACGCATTTCTTATGTAATATTTTTAAAAAATCCAAAATATTTGCTAGTCTGGCAAAATTATCAGACCAACTAACTGATAAATCCCATAAAAGTGGCATTCCTGGCAAACGCACTCTTTCATCTCTATATTGGTTGTAAGGATATAACTTTAACATAGCTCCAAATTCCGATTCAGGTAAACTAGTCAAATGCCCACAGCTCTCGTTAAACTTTGGTTAGCAGGTTTATGACTCACATCACATAAATGATCCCCTCTCTAATCTGTTTGTCTCTTTTGGATTCTGTTCACGAGTATTTAACTTCTCACCAGAGATTCAATAACATGCTTAGGTCGCTATAGCACTAGGAGATGAAGCTATTGAAGGCAACATCGGTTACTCTGACACCCACAACTAAGTCTTCTTCTAGCGTTCACCCCTCCATAATCGAATCTGGGGAGGTAATAAGTTTGAAAAATGAATCTATGGCGGTGGCTTTGGAGTGGGGTAGAAGGAAGGGGGAAGAGAGTAGGTTGTGTTTTGTGGGTGTAGTAAGTAACATGACATGCATGAAGAAATTTCCAAAAGCAATTCTATTTTTACTGCTGAGTAAAATGATATCCTTATGGTTTTGAGGCTCATTTCCAATCTAAGATTGTCACCGGTTTTAAATTGGGAGGCTATGAAATGATTCTGAATCTTGTTGCGGAAATAATCTCTGCTTAGCAGTGTTTAAGTTCAAAATTTAATATTAATTTTATATCAATTAAAAATTATCGTGCATGCTTTCAATAAATAATTAATTAAGCTAATTATTTATTTAACAATGCATACTTATACATACAAATAATGAATTTAGCCATTAATTACATTTTTACCACTAAAAGTCCTGGACAAATAAAACGAGGGATCGTTTTATTTATATACATATATATTTAAATATATATATACATATATTTAAATAAGCCTCTTTTTTAAAGTTACATACTGTTAAGTGAGGTAAATTATTTTAAATTATCGACTATTTTGATAATTACTTGTCAGAATAGTCAAATTATTTTATAAGTTTACTGACCTAGGCCTTAATTAATGTTTCTTTCTCAATCCAATCTTAAATTTATCTAATGGTCTCCCAAATTAACAATGTTACATAAACATCAATCTGCCAATGGTTAGTTCTATTAAAACCATACTAAATTCGACACCACCATATTTTATTTAACTTTCCTGAACTACGTGTTAAATATCTGCTACAAAAGTAGTTCATGTGAGCTAATATATCAACCTAGCCTGGTCTAGTTGGCCGGTGACAGGGAAGTCAGAATTTTAATCCCAGCTGAGTGTACTGAGAGTGTTTTTTTTAAAGGGATCTACACTCTAGTTTCATGAAAACATATGTATATTTCCTCTAAATTATACCCTCCACATACTTAACAAATTATTTTAAAAATATAGATAGCCAGGACAGGCTGTAAGATGCGGTGTAAAACAACCAAATTGTGTTCTTCTACCTGAAACATTAAATATAAAGTCCCACAGAAATATAAGGTTATTAAATTACAACACCAAGTACGATTGAGAATATCTTCTTCTCTAAATGATATATGTTATCTCACTCAGATGTAACAAGACCAACACTTTTAAAATTTATTAAAATTATAATATAAATAATAATTAATGAGTTTTCAAACTTTTGCTTATAATCGTGTTTAAAATCTGGGTTTTATATTTCTGATTAATTATAAACATATTTGCAAATGTGTCTTACATATATGTAAGACTTAAAATGCTTTTCAGTATTAAGATAAACTGTCATTAGTTATAATACAGTTAAAATTAAACTTTTTTAAATGTATAAATAAACATAATACTTCACTTTTAATGAAAAGTTACAGTTTTACAGACAATTTTATAAAAAATTGTTTGTACATTATTTTATTAATATTGATTATTTATGTAACTTGTATTAGGATCAATACCTAGACCAATGATCTAAACATCTATTACATCAAGCTTGCAGTATATTTTATTGCTGGTGTGTGTGTGTGTTTGTGTGTGGGGGATCGTTAAGGGGGGTCCAGGTACCCCATGTGTGATCTATCACTGTGGATTTCCCATAACATATCTAAGATGGTCCTGTAAATACCATCTTCAACACTACTGCATTAACAAAGCTGCTAAATAAACTTTGTGTTGAAATGTTTAGTATAAAAGTAAATTTAGGAATGATAAACAGCATATATGGAAATCATAAGTGTCTTTAGCGGCTTTAAAAATACCAAGTGTGACCCTTTAGCTGAGTCAATAGCACGTCTGAGTCCTTGGGTTTTATTCCCATCATGGCTGGAAAATTTAGCAAGGAGGCTTTTGAATTTCATGTTGGATGGCTAAAGAATTAACCACCAGGAAACTGGTTGTTGTGTATCTATTGGAATTAAGTGTTTATAGCTGATATAATCGGTAGGTTCTGGAAAATTACTTTAAATACATCACATAGATGAATACATTAAAACATATATCAATAAGAATGGTTCTTAGATCATTCTGTAATTGAGTACTATTGAACTATTAGTTTCTCACAAAAAACGATTGTGTGGATGACTTATAAAAACCAATGAAATACCACATTCTTCTGATAGATGATAAAACTTAAGAGTTGTAATAAACCAAATATTTAACAAAATGTTTCAAAATATCTCAAAAGATATGGCCTATTTTATGTAAGTTAGTAAAACCACATAGAATTAAAATATATTTATTATTCAGCAATTAAAGTATTGGCAAATAAAGAGCTTTTTTTTTTTTCAAGTGCAAAATCTAACATTGAATCATTTTAGGAATGCGTTTTTGAAATGAATGAAATATTTCAGTTTACTCGCCATTTAGAGTTAATGACATTATTTGAATATTTCTTTAGAAAAAAAAATTGATCTGTCTATTTTTAATATAACAACCAATAAAAAAGCACATTCTGGATTTAAATTTTATGCAACACCTTTTTATTCGCATTCCCCAAAATTAGGCATGCGTGTGGACATAATTATTTAATGTAGTTATTCCTTTTACATGTTTTTTTTTTAAGTCTTGTATTTGTGTACATTCTCTTCAAGTGTAGAAAGCCTCTCCCGATGAGATGTCACGGTGCTTTTGGTCACTGACCCCTTTATCCTCTGGCTTAACGAACACAAAAAGGAAGAAAAAAGTAATAACTGGTTTTTAAGAACTTTTAGTTTGAACCCTGGTTTATCATGGGTTTTTTTTTAGCCTCCAAGTATTCTAGTTGTCTGACAAGTGACAACATGTGAACTATTTCTTGAAATATGTTTCTCTCCAACGTTTTAGATGCATATATGGGAAAGCATAGTTTAAGGTGGGATGAAAGCTACCACGAGTTAAGGTCTATACCTTTGTAGCTGTTATAGCAAAAATATTTATTTTTTAAATACATACATATATATATATATTCGGTGGTATATACTTCGGTGGTCTTGGGATAAAATGTTCACCTCAGAGCCTGATGTTCATGGGTTCAAACCCAGTGGAGGTCAAAGGATTTTTCTTGGGCGATAAAATTTCGTAGCACAATTCCCTTCGGAGGGGACGTAAGCCCTTTGGTCTCATGTCAATTCTAGCATGTTAGATCCTTGGAAGGAATCTGAAAGTAACTTTCCGTAATAATTGGTAGGCTCTTTTGCTATCACTCCTAGAAATGTGGTGTGGAAGGCAACGGGGAACTACCACACTTCCAAAGCTTCTCTAATTCAAGGTATTTATACCAGATGGTAAGGGAAACACTATCCAGCCAGAGGTCTTAGTGCATACCCAGTTCCGGATGGATCTAAATCACATCTAACCATATTTCGTGTTGTTGACTTAAAAAGAAGATACATATTTAGCACAACGTCATAATACCCGTTCGGACTATACGCATAAATACTGATTACTTTAATACGTGAAGGATGAGGAAGGTTGCGGGAGAAGAGAGTGGAGGGAGTGTGTAAAAACATTTAAGAAAATATACCCTCGATACACCTGGGGGGTTTCGAACCCTGATTTACCCGTCATAGGCAGTCCAGTATGTTGCAAGCCTGACTCCTTATACAACCAGCCAACGAGGTGGTTAAACCGAATATTGCTTCAGTAGAATCATTTAGTTTAAGTTTATACACATTGCAATCAAAACATTTCTCAAATATTTGCTATGGAAATTGCGACATTTTACCAAAAACACAAAAAATGAGGAGAAAAAGTTCTGGTCAAAGACGTGATGCTCCTAACAGATATTCAAAATCTTCCGAGATAGCTATGTGTATAAAGATAAAAACTTATATTAATATATCTTTACTTTACCATGCATCCATTACTGTTTCCAGCCTATGGCTTAGGTCAATTTTTTATTCAAGCCTTATATTTTCCACTACCAGCATGCTAGGACTGTCGTAGCTTCATATTCTTTATAATATAACTCAAGAATAGGTTAGGCACAACATCTAGTCCCCGACCGCTAATTTATCAATCTGAACGGATACACCCCGATTTAATCAATGATTTATCTTTCGGCCATGCCGGGAATCAATTCTGGAACCCTTAGTTAAGTAGACAGGCATGCTACCGACCGACCTAAGGTGTAGGATAAAACTTAATACATATATATGTATATATATATTAAAACAATATAATATTTTGCTCAAAAAGTGTTTATTTTTAATAAAAACTGAAAATATAAGAATTTTAGCTAGCCTTACGTCCAACACACCTTAACAGAAGTTAAACAGCCTTGTTAAATTCCGCGATACCTTTATAAAGAGATATCTAAAAAATTAAATTACTACATCTAATGAAGAAAATTTGTATCTACTTTGGCAAAATAAAAAATAAGAATTTTTTTTTGTTAGAACTGGAAAGTTTTTCACCTGATTTGCGATCATTTTAAGTAATATTTTAAAATCACTTATGACATCTTGTATATCACAGATTTCCCACTATCTTCTTATAATAATTCATGCTAATTTTTCAAACTACCTATTATTTTAACGTTAGCAGCGTTGGTTGTATAATTCAAAGTTAGAATAGAGAAGTTGGACATTTTGTCAATGTTACCCAAGTAGCCTAGAACTCTATTATTATCCCTGTGTATCAAATAGAGACATTATTCTAGAGGATGCACTGCCTGCCTTCCTTGCTGTGGGCCGTGGATATATTTCAGGGTTAATAACAGCATTGCAGGTAGTGAGTTAAGACTGTAGTTTATTGTTAAAGTACAAACACTTTAATATCTCGTGACGTGTACGTGAGCGTGGCGGACGGCGACTCTCTGACTAGCCCGTACATACTAGGCCGTGTTGACTCTACCAAGTCTTAAGCGTTACTTCCTTTCTAGTTCTCCCCGTTCGCCTCAGGTGAACTCTCTCTCTGACCTAACACAGACCCTAGCGCTATAGTTGTCAGCGCCTACCGCCCAACGCACACGTCACACACTCCCCCCCCTTAATTTTAGAAATACAAAAGAAAACAATTTACAGCGTCTCATAAATACAATTTGTACTTAGACTAAACTTAGAATCGATATCATAAAGACCAAGTAAACATAATATACTAAACCTCATAAATACAATTTATAACTTGACTAAACTTAGCCTGGATATCATAAATACAAACTAAATATAATATAATACACCTCGTAAATACCTTTTATACTTTGACCAAACTTTGTATATAATAAATACAAACTAAACATAATATAATACACCTCATAAATACCTTTTATAACTTGACCAAACATTGTCTGTATATTATAAATACCAAGTAAACATAACATAATATACCTCGTAAATACCTTTTATAACTTGACCAAACATTGTCTGTATATTATAAATACCAAGTAAACATAATATAATATACCTCGTAAATACCTTTTATAACTTGACCAAACATTGTCTGTATATTATAAATACCAAGTAAACATAATATAATATACCTCGTAAATACCTTTTATAACTTGACCAAACATTGTCTGTATATTATAAATACCAAGTAAACATAATATAATATACCTCGTAAATACCTTTTATAACTTGACCGGCCGGTCATCTTAAGGATACACATTTAGAAAGATATAGCTAAGTGAATTTACAACACTATGTCAGATTATTTATAATTTCAGAATGTTTACAATTTTTAACTGTTCAGTCCGATATAGTCCCTTTTTTTTTTTTTTTTTTTTTTTTTCTTGACGACACTTGATACACACTTAAGGGAGACTATAATGTTTTAGTTTTACCTAGAACGTTATTCATGATATATATATATATATATATATATATATTTATTTTTTTTGCACTTTTAGAAATATAATGACAGTACATATTTTACATACATAATTTTTCATCCTTTTATACCTTAAAAATTACTAGCCCTTAATTATCCGAACAAAGTTAATACCCGGTGTAACTAGAGTACCTAAAGTACTATTAGAAAGGCATCATCTAATTCTCCCTACGGGTGTCTTTTGAAACAGACCACCCACCTCTTTCCTTAAGGATTCAGTCAAGGTCAGTCAGAGCATACATAAAATGTACCCCGCAACCTAAATAACATCTTTTAACATTTAACCCACAAACAAAAGAGAAAAGGGATCCCCTTCCCTTACAAGTCATCGTAGTCACCAAGTCTATTAGAACGAGGGGACAGTCCGAGAGAAAACAAGCGACGGCGGTAAACCCAAACACATCTTCTCAGCAGGACACCTCACTGCGCACATGGTTTGAGTTGTGAGACGTGGGCTCTGCGGCTTGGTAATTTGGTCAGAGGGTCAATAAGGAGGACTGTGACCGGTGTCAAAAATTGACTAATTACCATCGGTTCTGACCACTTGTAGCTTAATTTAGCCGTTACTCCTTCCGCCGCTTTACTCAGGGTGTGAAGCTCGTACATTACCCTGTCACCTACTTTATATGGTACTGGCGCTCTCTGAGCGTCGTATCTTCGGGCGATTAAGTCGCGCGATTTTTTCAACTCACGAAACGCGACTTCCCATTTTTCCACCATTTTTTTCGGCGTTCCTTCCTCTAAAAACCCTGGATATAACTCCCAATCAGTTAAATGGTAAACGGTTTTAAGTTCGTTTAACCTTTCTAAACAATCCACTGGATCCGACTCCTCCCCAAAATGCACTCCCCATTTTCTCACTATACTCAAAACGGTTAAAAGTCTTGTCTTAACAAAATTTTGGGATCCCGTTTGAATGGTATCAGTTATATTTATTCCGCTAGTTTTAGGGGTTTCTTTGATATTTGTAGACGTTTCGTTCAAAACAGTAACTCCCTCTTCGGGACGACTGGGTGGTTCTTCTTCAGTTCCTGCCAATGTGAGCTCCTTATCTCGTCTCTTAACTGACATTACCCTTACCCTAAGTTGCTCGCATAGTTTCAAACATGTCTCTTTCCCTTCTATTAAAGTTGCTTCATCTATGGGCGCCCTTTCTAGCCTTGATGAAAGATGTAATAACGAGGTATGGTATTTCTTTATTTGACTTGGGGTGAACTCTGTTTTATCAGTTATGTCTTTCTGTAAGTTATGTAACTTAAGTTCTACGATCGGAACTTCTTCCGATAACGGGGGAATTAAGGAGACTTTCACTATTGAGGAATCTAGGTCTCTTTCTTTATCTAATAGTTGAAGGAGTTGGCTACGTAGCTCATCTACCGTGTCTAACGGGGTTTCTCCGCGAATATTAACTTCGTATTGAAGTTCGTCTTTAAACAATCTATATGGGTCTAAATCCATGATTACAAATGGTGCTTACTATTTTGGTTAAAGCCTACCCTACTATTACTATAATTGTACTGAACATTAGTTTCCTTGGGTTGGATTAATCTCATCTCCAAGTACCATATTTAATTTTATACCTTTAACTGTCGTCCCCTTCTCTCCTTTTAATACCACAAACGCTCTATCTCTATCCGGCATTGACTGTACCCAAAAGAAGAGGTTTTCTATTTTCAAGAATTGTACTAAATATACGATAAACACCTGACTTCATAAACAGCGTCAAACGAAGCATATGCTTTTCGTTGAACCTTGTTTACGTTTCAACCCTTCTAATGAATAGTGATTTTGGCGTTATAGCGCATACACCTTTTCTAAACCAATAAATATTGATCCTTAAATCACACATATATTTGTTAAAGAATTATTTAGTCCCATTTGCCTTTAGTAACATGCTGGTATTACTTTTGTGGCAAAATGAATAATAACTGTTACTGACTTTCTAATACATTAGAATAGTTTATTCACCTGGATTCTCACAGAACTTTATGTGGCTTAATAGAGTTTATTTACTATTTTGACAAAGAAGAAAATTTACTCTTTACATATTTTCTTTGCCAAAAATAAATGAGATGGGTTCCGCCCATCTACCACCTCTTCCTGACATCGAACACATCCCCCCTGGGGCAAACATTTTACACTAAAAAAAATTGTTTGTCGAATATGGATTAATGTACTTAGCTGTCCGCGGCTAGAAGAATCCATAAACCACACCTCTGATTGATCCGTTTGCGACTCCGGCCTTGGTGTCCCTTGTCCATCGAATGGTCTCGATCCCTTGATGAACCATTCCAATTCCTTGGTGACTTGTTGCGTTGGATGATTATTGGAAGACCCCTCGGCCCCCTGGGATGGGTGTAGGGACGGCCTAATTGGTCCTGCTGGCTCCGTGTTGTTTTAGAACGGATCGCTCCGTTTGATGAAAGCGGAGAACAGTCGTGTTGTCATCAACTTTGGTGAGATGTCGTCTAATGGGCCCCGTTCAAATTCTTGGACTCTCTCGTTGTAGATTGGGCCCCGTTCGGAGTCTAGGATTCTCTCGTAGATTAGGCCCAGTGACAAATTCTGTAACTCTCTCGTTGTAGCTTGGGCCCCGTTCAAATTCTGGAATTCTCTCGTAGACTGGGCCCCGTTCAAATTCTGGAACTGCCCCGTTGTTGACTGGCTGGTCGTGTCGTGTTTTACTTAACGTTATTTGTAACGTGTCATGATGTTGCACTGTCTGTTGTTTCACTTTATCTCTTGGTCGTTTTTTGCTGATATTAGTTTGCTCTGCTACCATTGCACTCTTTGCCTTCCTTGCTGTGGGCCGTGGATATATTTCAGGGTTAATAACAGCATTGCAGGTAGTGAGTTAAGACTGTAGTTTATTGTTAAAGTACAAACACTTTAATATCTCGTGACGTGTACGTGAGCGTGGCGGACGGCGACTCTCTGACTAGCCCGTACATACTAGGCCGTGTTGACTCTACCAAGTCTTAAGCGTTACTTCCTTTCTAGTTCTCCCCGTTCGCCTCAGGTGAACTCTCTCTCTGACCTAACACAGACCCTAGCGCTATAGTTGTCAGCGCCTACCGCCCAACGCACACGTCACAAGGATAGCCTATATTTATCTCGAATGTAAGTCAGATCGTCTATAAAAGGGTTTTTTCATAAATAGAAATAAATGTAATCATAATAATTTTCTGCTTCGAACTTATAATCGACCTTGATCTTTTATTTCCTCTCAAATTTGATATTTATGTATTATGTAGTCACATTTGAAGGTGACAACATAATTGTAATTTTATCGTTAAAACTAAGATAAGTTAACTCATAAATAATATTTTACAGTTAAGGTTTTTTTCATATAAATGCTTAAGCAATTTTACATTACATGCATTGATATCTGAGGACCGTTTTACATGGTAAATAACACTATACTTGTTGTACGATGAGAAATTCAGAAAAGGGCGGGGTTTTATTCTACGACTGATTCATGAAATTGTTAAAATTTGGGAGGGGAAAAAGTCAGTAAAATTTGACTCAAAATGAGACTGGGGTGTGTTTTACACGATAAATAGCACAAAATTCTTGTTTTTTGGAGAAAAATGCATTCACTTATCAACGATTTTTGAAAATATTGTTCCAAACAATATGATAAGGTATGAATGAATGCGTGGCCCCATTTATTCATATATTTCATGAGGAATAGCAATATAGTAGCCTAGTAGTATAGTAATAGCTACCTACGTAAACCATTGCCAAGTATATTTATATTTTTTCAATAATATGCAAGCATATTGCTTCGTGCTATTCTTTTATTTCAAATTGCTCACCACTTATTACGAAGTTAATAAAAAAACGAAAGCATTCTTCCTAAACTATCCATCCAAAACGCCTCGTCTAATGTTAAAATATACATTTATTTCCTAAATCAAAACAAACTGAACATCATGAGTATCAAAAACCCATAGGCTAACTCAAACCTAGATTTAATTAGACTATTTTGCGTTGGTATTTAATGATAAATTTATATCCTCCATCTATTAGCCCAAAGAGAAAAGTTTGCTACTTTAGTATTTTGAACATGTTGGCATAAATGTGTTAAGTGTTTGGCAGTGGGCTAGCTAGATTTTAACCCCAAATTTGGTCTTTGAATATCAGTGGAAACATTTATGGCATATTTTTAGTTTAGATGTTAGCTATTTCTCTAGCTACCAAAAATAAATCAGCATTTAATGAATTCAATAGGTATCAAACTATTATAATTTTTGCTTTCATAGACAGACAAGAACACCACTTTTTTCAGATTAATATAAAGACAAATATTTCAAAATCTAAATATATAATATCTAAATACTATAATCCACGTTTAAAGCTGAAATTCATTTAATCAATTTTACTAAATTCTCATGAGAATTTAACGAAAACATATGGGCAATGTGAATGTTAAGCTGCTGCTATATACAGATGATGCCGTATTATTATTATTATTATATTTATTATTAATATTATTATTATTATATTTATTATTAGCACCGCGTCTTACTACCCGTTCGGGTTATACGCACTTACGCTAATGTGCAATGGTAGGGTGATTGTGAGATGAAATGGAGGACCTACAGTTTAACGTGGAATCCGAGTCATGGTGGAGGCCTGGCATTCCTCACATTCACAAGTTGTGATTATTACACGTCTTGTCAGAGGTGAAGGAAGGGTTTGGCAATCAGATAAATCTGTGCCGGGACCGAGGATTGAACCCCGGACCCTCAGCACAGAAAGTCAGACACCTTACCCCTAGACCACCAGGTCACCCCGTATTAAGAGCTGAGAGTAAAAGTGACTTGTAGAATGCATTAAATTGTTTAAATATGTTGCCAGGCAGTATGGACCCTCGTTTAATGTCTCCAAAACTAAGGTGATAGTTTTTTTTATAAGGATGAATCAAGGAATGATTGCCAGATTAGTATAAATGGAAAACTGTTGGAAAAACTGAATGCAATTATGTATCTGGGAAGAATGTTCAATAAAAATGGAAGGATAGATGGTGAAATCTACAGACGGGTGAATGCTTCTTAGAAAGTAGTTGGATGTAAGTGAACTATTGCAAAGAATGAACTAGTATTTAAAGAGGCAAAGATAGTGGCACTTAAAGTGTATTGATGCCAACATTGTTCTATGGATGTGAAGCGTGGATTTAGTCAGGAGAAACAAAAGAGATCTTTAAGAAATATATGTGGAAAAACTTATATGGACAGAGTTAGTAATGAATGGGTGTTGTAGAATTGAAGTTTGAAAGGGAATCCAATAGGTTGATGTGAAAGAAGCGTGCTACGTTTGTTTGGGCATGTTGAGAGGATGAGTGTGGATCGAGGGATGAAGCAAATATATGATGAAAGAATGTGTGGATCAAAAGGAAGAGGTAGGCCATGTAATACGTGGCTAAATGTTGTAGACGAATGTGTGAAAAATAGAAACATTAAGAGTTTTTAGAATAAAAGGGCATCTACAACTCGGTGTATGGATGTTGTGGAAGTGAAGGGAGTATGCAAGGATAGGGAAGTGAGGAGAAAGTTAGTGAGTATGGATTAATTACGGAGCTGTTTTTGAGATATATTCACAGTTTCTTGCCTCCCCCGTAAGGAAACGAAGTGGTTAGGTATCAACGTCCAGCTAATATATGATACATCAAAATATTTTTAATTTTAAATATAGATCTTGAACCTTATTTTTTTCCTCAAATAAAGGTTTTGCTTGAGTATTTATAAAGTAATACAAAAAGTGTCAATAAAAAATTATAAAACTAGATTTTTGACTAACAAGTTATTTTCATACACGTACATACTTTTTGTTTGGAACTAAACACAAAATAATTAATTTCCTTTTTAGATTATAAAACTCTTTGCTTGGGTTTACTTGTAACTGTCTAGCGCATCAAATGTTTAAAATATGGAAGTATTTTTCACCGAATGGTAAGTTTTTTGTTGCTGTTTGCCATCATTTAATATATTTAGTCCAAGTATGCCACGTTTTTAGCTATGAAGCGAATAACGTTGGTCACCTACCCCCGTGATTTCGGTAATGCTATTCACCCCTGTAGTTAGAATGTGAAAAGGGTGTGTATAGGGGGTTGGGGTAGAGGATCAGTAGAGACAGCCAAGGCGACTAGCGTTGGTCAGGTAGTAAAGAATAGTTGTGTTGTGACCTGGTGAATGGATGGTTGAACTGGACTAGGTCCGTATTACTCCTATGTGGACAGAATCTGTATATATTACAAGTATAATATCTGTAACTCAATTGTAAATAAATATAAGCTTTTTACTACCCATTCGTGCGTAACCTTTTAATAATCATGTAAGTTAGAAGTACGATGTTGAAGCGTCCACACTAGATGCCTATCCAGTGAAATTAAATAGAACTACTACGGGGATCAAATTGACAAAAAATGGTTATACTGAAAATACGTATTCCAATAGTAAAAAGTGTTTATTTCTAAAATAAAGGAACTACATCACGCAAGCATTGGTGAACTCCTTTCTAATTATTATTATCTAGATCAGTAGAGAGCTAAGTGCTAGTTGAGCGCACTTGTGAAAAGTTACATTGGTAATGACAGTTGAAATAATGGTTCCACATAAATTACTACAGTTGTGATACTAACTGATATATTGGGAAAGACATTTCCAAGAATGATTAAGCACGCTAAATTTAGAGAAGTGTTACAATTCACAAAAGTTGTGAAAACAGAAATGACAGAGTTACAAAAAGGTTTGATAATATTTACGAAAAATATTGATAAATACCACAATAAATGGTAGATAGATAACATTTAACCTCACGCAACGTTATATTACTGGAAGTTCTTTGTTTGTTTCTGGACCAGTTCAATATACGCTTTGATCATTCTTGTTACTCGTGTGTTAGTTGGCACTAGATTATGACTGTGATCTTGTAATTTGGGCAACAGATAGTTTTAACATTTCCAAACAACGTAGCATAATGTCATGACGTATAAATATGATGTTAGGAAATATAAAATAAATATAAAATGTATTAAATGTGTTTAATTTACTAATAAACTTAAATTTTTGTTAACCTCTTGAGAACTACTGCTGCCCTTATAGTAAAAACTGAGTTGGAATGATCATTCCACATCCCTAACCACGTGACTGATGAAATTTAGAAGGGATACCTAGCCTACATCCATATCTCCTGACTATAATTTACCTCTATTAGCAAAAAAGCATATGCCCTTTTCATTTTGAGAAGTGGAGTTAATTGTTAACCAAATGGTAATAAAGAAAGGATCAAAGATGAGAAATCAGTCCCCGCTCGATTTCTTTTCTAAAAAGAACTGTAACAAGGCCTTGCTTTCACTTTAAAAAATATCGTAGCACAGTTCATAGGGTGAATGTATTCAAAGTCTAGTTATTTTTAAGTTGTTAGGATTGTTTTGAATGCCAGGATAGTAAATAACATACTAAACCAGCAGATCTTTCTCCTGTCAAGCAATCTGTCTTGTAGAAAGTGAGGCCGAAATGTCCTATACTGCGGACGATATCTGATTAATTTGTGGAGTTTCTAATAAATATGTTACGTTACAAACTACGAACGCTGGAATTAAATCAATCATTATAGTTGTGAAAGGTTCACAATAACACTGATGGTAAATTACTTCATATTAATTAAGGATATGTGTGAACACTTATAACTGGTCGTGTCAAGGTAGCCATATGATTATATATTTTAGACCCATTGCATGCTCCACTAGAACAACGTTCATTATTCATTAACCTGAATCAATAAGTCGATCAAATTGATCTGCAGGAGTTAGTGGCTTTATGAGTATACGCATCACCACCAACGAGCATAAGATCCAGTTTCCTGGTTACTGTTGATAAGCCTCTTCCACTCTGTGTTATTCAGGTATGTTCTGTTCTTCATGACTTCCAGTGGCCTTCCCCTAGCTGCAATGTCCATCTTTGCCATGTCTATCAAGTGGGCTCTATGTCTTCCCCTTAGTCGTCTTCTTTTCACCTCCCCTTCCACGTTCACTTGGGCTGATCTCGCTGGATCGATTCTCTTTACATGTCCAAACCAATTAAGACCGGATGTGCTGACTCAGCACAACAGTGATGTCTCGATCCCAGTTTTCCTTCTCAACTTCTCGTTACTTAACTTATCCAACTTTGTCCTTTGGATTGTGGATCTTAAGAACTTCATCTCTGACGCGGAAATTGTTGATGAGTCGCTCTTGGTGGGGTGCATACTTTAATACCTTAAGTCAAGATCATTTGAAGTAGCTGTTGAACATTATCAACTTTGTTTTCTTTGGAACTTTGGATTCCCAAAAGAGCCTCTTCACTTTGTTGTTAGAAGTGGTAGTTTTTCTGTACCCTATCGGTGATCTCCTTCTTGGCTATGTTCTCATTGGAGACGAAATTTCCAAGGTAGATTAAGTTGTCCACGCTTTCCATCTGGTGATCTGATAGCTTAATGATTACTTGTTGGTACTCTCTGTTCACTACCATTCCCTCTGTCTTGGACTCGTTGATCTTGAGGTTGAACTCCCGGAACTTGCCCTTAAACTCGTTGAGTCTTGTCTGCATCTTCTCCTCTAGTTACCCTATTATCATAACGTCGTAAGCTAAGGCCATTGCTTTTAATTCACACCCGCCTCGGTGGCGTAGTTGGCTAACGCGCTAGTCGTGTTGAGCTCAACCACCGAGGATGGGGAGATCGAGGTTCAAATCTCAGTTGGGTGGTTTTCCTAAATGGTTTTCCACTCTTCCTCCACGCAAATGCGGGTTCACTTCCTCTAAATTCAACCCTCCCAATTCCTAATCAATTAGCGTAATTAGTACCTAAGCGTATAACCCGAACGGGTAGTAAGACGCGGTGCTAAATAAAAAAATAATTTTAATTCACCCGGTGATTTTTTGATGCTCGTCACATTTTCATCCATGACACAGATAAACTGAAGCAGGAACAGTGTGCTGCCTCGACGAGCTCCACTCTTGGTTTGAAACCAGGAGGAGTACCCCTAACCAAATCGTACACAGCTGGAACAGTCCTCATAAAAATTCCAGATCTTGCTCTCCAGTCATTCAAGCACAATCATCCTTTTCAAGGACTTTCACATATTATCTCTTTCCACACTATCGTGATCCTTCTCAATGTCACGGAGTACCATGAGCAGTTTCTTAACTTTCTCCCAATGTTTTCCCATCAACATCCGGACGCTGAAAACGAGGTATATTGTTAACCTGTTGTCTCTAAAGCCCTACTTCTATCTTTCGAGCTATATCTCTCGTATGGATAGTATTCACCACTCTATGATCCTCTCTAGAATTTTCAGCCCGTGTGATAGGAAGGCTATCCCCATGTAGTTGGCACATTATCAATTAATCTCCATCTTGAACAGCTGTATGATTTCAACTTTGCTCCAATATGCAGGCACCCTGTCATCCTTCCACACAACATTAATTACTTTGTGTAGCCACTGTTTACCCTGCACCACTGCTGCCTTGATCATGTCCACGTTGACTTCATCCCCCCTCAGTGATTTTTCCTTTGACGTTAACTTCAGTTCTGCTACTGTTTATGTCCAGGTGATGGGTATCCTCCGCAAAGGCCTCAACATCTGGTCCTATGACTCTTTGTTCTTCCACTGTTCCATTCAGTGTGTGATCGAAATGGCTCTTCAGGGCCTCTCTGACCTCTTCCTGACCAGATTGCCATTAAAATCTTCAACCCTTTATGGTATCCATTGGCTTCTTTTGATTTTTGACTATCCTGTAGAATAGTTTCATGTTGCTTCTGTTGTCCTCCTCCAGTTTCTGAGCGAAGTTTTCCCAACATTTTCCTTCTCTTATTCAAATATATTTTAAACTTTTAGCTTATAGTCTTGGTACGCTTTCTCAAGGTCTCCGATTTTCACATGGTCCCTTTTCTCTTATGGCTTGAGTTTTTCTCGGTTCCTTTCTTTCAATCCTGTGTTCCTTTTCCTAATCAATTATCTCACTCTTAAGTTTCACCATGGCATCCACTTCTCTCGAAATTTCTCGCCTGTCTTCCCACAGACCTTAACTGCTTCCTTCATTAAGATGTTATTCAGTCTGGTCCATTTTTCTTCTCCATTCTTTACTTCCTATGTTGGCAATCGTCTTCCTATCCTGGCTGGATAGTCGACCTTCTAAGTGGTTTTCTGTAGTTCTCACACTTCAATATTGGGAATCTTGCTGGTATGCATCTTCAATACATGGATATCTTTCAAGTCTACTACCAATATCCGGTAATCACTATTGAGGTTCTCACTTGGAACTACTTAGACATCTGTCATGGTTCTTCTCCTTTCTTCAACTGTTATAACGTAATCGATAACTGTCTTGCTTTAACCATTCCATCTGTACCTTTTGACGTTGTGACTATATTTTTTCTTGAGCCAACTTTTTTTTACAACCAAGCCATTTCTTATGCTGAAGTCGAGGAGTTGCTCTGAATTTATATTTTTCTTCCATGGCCGTACGGTCCCATCACTTCCTCACACCCATTCATTTCCGTCTTTAGCTGGGCGTTCAGGTCCAGATAATGACTTCCTTATCTTTGGTGACGGTTTCTTCTAGATCATCCAAGTACTTTCTATTATTATCCTGGCTGCATCTGGTCTGGGCTGCGGACACCAAAACCAGTTGGGGTTAACGGTTAAGGAATGTGGTAGCGACTTGTCTTCTTCTTTCATAAAATCCGTCTGAAGGGAACTGATTATAGTAACTCTTGTTTTCATATTCCAAAGACCTTAAAATATCTTCAATTATAATTTCAAAAATTAAATAGTAAATATATAGCTCATTTATATTTGAATGCACAGAAATATGGTTAGTTCTAAATCTATTAATTTCAAACTTTCAATTGCATCTATATTTTAAGAGATTTAAAAACAATTAGAATACTGTTCCGTTAGTGCCATATGTCCCCAGCAGAATTAGATAAGAACCAACGTGTTTAGTTTAAACTGACTATACCAATGAGTCAGAATTCAAGTTTCAAACCTGATTGGTTTTATTAGAAATTATTTTATCTCTAAAATGATACTTCCTAATCTCTATGCTTATACTTTTTCCTTTCCTTAGAAGCCTTTTGATGAAATCACTGATAGCCTTTGTATTAGATACGTACACTCGTACAGTACATTATATAGAAATACGAAATATTTGGTATATTTTACTCTGACATTTGAAGTTGAGTTTCAGTCAGTGTTGTTATAATGCTACCAATTAACAAGTTAAAACAGTATACAATTTTTAAGGTATTAAATTCAATAAAAAATAAACATATTATTTTTAAACTAATAATTTTTATAAGGAGCATCGCCTGGTGACTATGACTTATAGCATTGTAGAATGGAAACCATTTAAATTTTTTTTCAAGGGGCATATTTTTGTCCATCTTACAATGTTTCACATCCCCATTCGTGGAAGCTTGTATAAAGAAGTAATTATGGTTTGGTAGAGGTAGGATAGAGGTGTTCGTATTCCAATTAAACCTTGCCTATGATTGTAAGTGTATATTATTTTTTAATTATGGTGAAATTGATAATGCATGTGATTATCATAGTGTTGTACACGGTATGAAACTCACTCGGGTGTGTTATAATGATTAAGCTTCACGTATAGTAACATGTGCAAGGTTCACTTATGAGTTTATTAATTAATTAATTAATGGTTTAAATCAATATATATTGTTATTTATAATTTTTATTTATATATATGTGTATATAGCATCGCGTTTTACTACCAGTTCGGGTTATATACTTAAAAAGTTTAATTCAATTGATAATAATAATTGCTTTATTTCCCGTACTTGTATTATAAAAGTGTGTTGTCTGTAACCACACTCACTTCACAATATTTAGATTATATTTTAATTGAATAAGTGACTACTTAAGTGACACATCTTTACCATATGAAGTATAAAATAAAACTCACATTGCCGGTCCTAAGACATAACACTTAGTAACAAAAGTAAATTAAAATAAAATAATCATCGAATTCCTGACAACGCTTGTCCATTTGTGGTATTTGAGATGTGTGAAGAACTTAGCGTTGTTTACAACGCACCCTGAACAATGAATATTCCTTCTAGAAGTTTCATTTTGATTTTGCAATACCGTGTCAGCCCTTTCTTTGAACGTATTGTATCTTTTTTTACGTAGTGAGAGAGAGTGACAGCGCAATGTTGCAATAACTCGAAATAGTATCTTCTAGAAGGAAGATTAATTTATTATGATTTAGTATGTATGTTACAGTGAATATGGTGAATTCGTTATTTTTTTAAATAACCGGCGAATGTATAGAATCAGAATAAGCACTGGTTTATTTAACAAATAATAAAATTTATCTAATTTCACCAGTGATTTTATTACTTTCCCAATGCAATTTGGTGAACGTATGAAACATGAACTGTATTATCTACATTTACCGGTGATTTTATAAAATAATGTATGTCGATGAAAGTAGAGAACATACATCCAAACTAACTTAACCTAACCTAACCTAGTCTAACCTAATCCAAGCGAAAATAAACTAGTTTAAACTTGCCTAAGCTAACCTTACTTGCCTAAATTAACCCAACCAAACCTAATATTGACGTAACTTAATAACATTCACCAGTGGCTGATAGTAGGTTTGTAAACTCACCGGTGATTTTGTAAAATGTTCGGCGAGTATGTGAAATAGCAAATACATTTTTTAGATTCCCCTACTGAACCAGTGTCTTTGTAGAATCAAAAGTGACTATACAAACTCATCACAATCAGCACATTCACAGTGGTATATGTATATACATATTAAAAATATTAGAATACAGAATGATTACAAAGGTGTGGAAAAGTATTAATATTTCAAAAGCAAATAGTTACCTGAATGAAATCAATATTAAAACAATAAATATTTTTACCTATTTTAAATTCATATTGTAGATTTTATAGTATAGTAGAATACGTGATGGGGTAGAGAGAGGCAGAAAATTATACTAAAGTATATAAAACACTCAGAATAACCGAATGCCAATAGTGTTTTCTTTGTCAAGTATTAAATCTATGAAATACACTACCCAGGGTAGAGCAAAGCGATGAAATCATAAACAATCATTATTTGTGTCTCTTAAGGCCCCCTCGATACTTAATACAGGCGGAGCAAGCTACTAGAATGCTTGAGACGAGACGGTGGCTTGCACCCCTACCCCCAAGATTAGAAACAACCCCTAGAGTGGACGTGCATCCCTTCCCCTTGCTCGGTCACTAGGTGTGATCTATGGTGAAACTGACACCAATAGCTCCCCTTCTACAAAGGCACCCCAATGAGTGACATATACAAACACGTGATGGAATTACTTCATTCCGACACACACACACCATAACTTATCCATTTGGACCTAGCTTAAGGAACTCAAAATACACTCGGTTCCAATAAAGTTGTGATCTCTTCAGATGTTGGAGAGGGCCGTGACGTCTTAGGCTGGTTCATGCAAAGCACATAGCCATTGTCGAATAGTGCATACGTAGTGTGTAAATTCACAACAAAAGATTCAGCCGTTTACAAAGAAACTTTGAGAATAGTTTTTACCAAATCGATTGTTTTGTATTCATAAAGGTTTACTTAATCTCTTCGATTTAATAGATAAAATCCTTAAAAATACTTCATATTAGGATACACTCTAAAAATCACACCCATTAAACTGTATATTTTAAAACATAACACTCACAGTATTTAAGTGGCGTTTGTACTAATAAATTCATTTATTTAGCTCAGAATTTATTGTTGCTATAAATATTAGGATATACCTACTTCTAAATAACAGATTAAAGAATGTATTGAATCTGGAGGAAATCAATCAAGAATGTAATATACATCCTTTATATTAAAATACATTTACAATCGTAGTTATTGACGCTAAAAGGTATATAGATATTTAATAATAAATAAGTATGGCTACCACAAGGCTTTTAAATCACGAAACACTAACAGAAGATATTTTAAGTCTGCAGGGTAAACGGGCGCTTTAATTAACTAAAGCTTATCCACGAATTCTCATTGTCCGATACGTCTTATGTCTAAGGGTTGACTATACTGAAGTCCATGCATAATTTGCAAACATGAAAGATAAATCAACTTAATGCAACCTACTTCGGTGGCTGCAAGAACTAAGGCGTCACTCTTGCAATAGACTAGACTACCGATGACAGAGAGATCGGGGTTCAAATCTCGGTCAGGTTTACTGAGGGTCGTTTTTCCAAAATAGTTTTCTGCACTCCCTCCACGCCAATGGGGGTACTTTTTTTCTAAATTCATCCTTCATCATCCCTAGCTGATAAGCGTAACTAGTGCATATGCGTATAACTTGAACAGGTAGTAAGACGCTGTGCTAAGAAAAAATATATTAATTTAATACTATTCACTATTCCGGATTTAAACTCTATCACTGAAAGTAAGGTGTTTCAGCTTATTACGCACTATTCCCTATTAGTAATGGATTATCCATTACTAAACCCACTACTTAACTTTTTCGTAGTATGTATGGATTATCAGTAGGACATCTTGAACCATCCCTACCCCACTAGTGTCATTAAACATTTTGTATAACATCAATATTTTAATTGAAAGTTATTATCCTTTCACCTAAATATATTAATAAACATAATGTACAAAATGAGTAGTTTATAGAATATATAAATTCACCCTGGCATCCACTAGTAATAATAAACAATCGGTAGCCTAAAGCATGAATTATCTGGGAAGGATATGAATTTACAAGGATTAATAAACATTCCATAAAGTATTAATACTCTTAAGAAAATATATTAATTCACCTCTTAACCTCTTGGGATCAATAATTAATATGCCGCACAGTATGAATACTTTTCTGGAAATACATTAATTTATCTATGAGATGATAGCATTAATAAACATTCCATATAACATTAATATATTGAGGCTCAGATCAATTTAGAGTGGCAGAAAATAGTAAATTATTAATACAAAATATACGTAAAATAATTCTTCTCAAGGGCAGACTAATTTACTATGGGACCTAGTAGTTTTTTTTTATCGCCGTGTTTAACTACCCATTCGGTTTCTACGCATACGTAGGGTTTACTAACTGCGCTAATGTGCTAGGGATGAGGAAAGAAGGATTTTATAGGGGGTGTACCCTCATTTAAGTGGTTAAAAATTTAGAAAAAATCACCCTCAGTAAACACAACCATTACTCGAACCCCGTTCTCCCCGTTACTGACAGTTTACTCATAAACCTTTCGACCACTGAAGAGGGTCCTTGTAGTATTGATAAACCCTCCGTGCAATGTGAATATTTTAAGGTCGATATAAATGTATTCCAGCACCTACTAGTATTAATAAATGGTAGTATTATTGTAGTTGATCATATTAGCCTATGTTTTAAAAGTATGAAATCACACCTATGGCAAAATTCATTATATACCCCCACCCCTACATCCCCAAAAACAAAAAGTTGATTTTGCAATTATGTCAGTCTTCATGCCCGGTTGCCTGCCTGTCCCTTGGCCTGGATTCTAAACGGTTTCATTAATTTTGTTAAAACTTGATATAATTATTAAAAGGCTATGTGGCCATACCTTGTGTTAGATGTTTAAATCTTACCCTAGCCCTTAAATTCAGTGCAGTATTTTTAAAAATTCCGATTTTTTAAAAAAAAATTCCTTAATGATTTTGTTTAAATTGATGTGTAAGGAATGTTCGACCTGAAAAATAAGAGTGTAGGTATACTTGTTTTTTGTTGGATAATTTGTATAAGGATAGTTTACTAATTAGGAATTTTTGAAAATTCTAAATCTTTCGAAAATATATCATGTGATTTGGTTTATTTGACTTGACAAATAGGCTGGATCTTTTGGGGAGGAGGTGGGGTATTCGTTAAATGCTAGTTTATTAATGATGATTTTATAAATGTCTCCAGCGATTTGGTTCAAATTGAGTATCTGGTAAGTTTTTACAACTTAAATAATTTTATTTATTTTGTTTTTCTTTGAAAAAACATTAAATCATAATTTAGAAATTAAAAAAAGAATTGACTGATCTATATCAGAACTGGTATTCGGCGACTGTTTTACATGATAAATAAAAGTGCACCCATGTTTATTTTTTTAAAGTAAGTTAACCTATACGGATGGGTAAGTTCTGTTACTTATAAGATTTTTTTTCTTTCAAAAATAACCTTTAAGATTTAGTTCAAAATGGGTATATGAGAATTTTTTTAATATTAAATAAGATGAAATTTTCATTTTTACAAACATAATTAATTACAAGGTGGTTAACAAATTATACATTTTTTAAATTTGAACGTTTTAAAAAATATTTTGGACAGGTTTGAGACTTATATATGAAAAGTGTTTAATACGATTAACAATATGTGTTGGTTTTTCCGAATAACACTTATATATGGTAAGTTTGTTGAAAAATTACTTCACAAATATTCAAATTCTTACAAATATATATTTGTATATTTATTAGTTTTCATTCATTAAAAATATTACTATTATCTTGCACTTTTTATGTTTTGAAACCAAATTGTTTAATAATATGATTTTTTAATATGTTTTGCTAATTTCTGAATTTAAATAGTGTTTATTTTATTTGACTAAAGAAATAAGGGACAACCTGAGAGAATTTGTTTAAAATATAATTGTTTGGAGACTGAAACAAAAAAAGATAAGGCAAAGGAATTGGTTAGGTTTCATCAAGAATCGCTATGGAGTCCCTAACCTCTAGAGCCTGTCACACTTCCAACTAAATTACAAACACGGTGGGCTAAACTAGATGGATTTATAAAGCTTGTTCTCTTATTTGTTTTACTTACCACATTTCACAATAGAACACTCCTTGACTGATTTATGACGGCGATCGATAAACTAAGGCAGGTCGACCCGTTGTACTGCACGTATTGGAGAGAGAAAGGGCTATGTCACAGTGTCAGAATATGTAGGATTGGGTACATTTTATGTGAGAAATTGGTGGACACCATCGATTCGACTAGAAGGAATTGCCAACAGGTGAATTGAGCTCCGGTGAATAAACTAGAAGGAATTTTAAATTGGTGGACTGGACACTTCATAGCAGAATATTGATTGAAAATGAATACAATAAATTGTCAACAGAAGTCAGTTCTGTATTAAGTCAAGCAGCTGAACGTTAGCTACCCCTTATATTATGTCCGAGGAAAAATTAACTATCCTAAGTGAGTGGGGGAGTAAATTTAGGTTAGGTTGTGTGATGTTATGTTATGTTATGTTATGTTATGTTATGTTATGTTATGTTATGTTATGTTATGTTATGTTATGTTATGTTATGTTATGTTATGTTATGTTATGTTAGCAGTGCTCAGTCCACGCTAGTTGGAAAATTGTGGGGGTGCAATCCGCCTTTTGGAGGTAGATCGTACTCTAAGGTAGCAGTGCCTAATCCACCTCTGTGGGAGGGGGGGTACCCCAGGGTCAAAAGCAATGCCCAGTCCACCTTCGTCCCTCAGTGCCACGACATCCTATTTTCTGACCAAACGAGGTAGGAGCTAGCCAACCCAGGTTTAAGGACCACGTTTATTGAACTTGAATTAACAAGTTATTTTATTGTATAAATAGATATTCATTTTTGAGCATTAGACCCATTTCAATAATAGTTAATCCACTTCGGTGGCCGTATGGTCTAAGGCGTCACTCTCGTAGTAGAACGGACTGCCGATGACCTTAAGTTCGGTGTTCAAATCCACGTTGCGTGTACCGAGGAGGTTTTTACCTAACTGGTTCGCCACCCTCCCTCTACGCAAGTGTGGGTACACTTCCTTTGAATTCAACATTCCTCATCCCTAGCACATTAGCGTAATTAATGGACTATGTATGCGAACAACCCAAACTTGTAAGACGTGTTTCTAAAAAATAAATAATAAAGGCATGATGAGACAATGAAGTTTGGTTTACAAGAGTATGCATGGTACAGGGATATTGTGGTTGGCCTCATTTCTTATTGTGGGTCCATAATATACATCCAGATTAATGCGTGTTGACTCCATTTTACAAGCAGCAGCAGTCTTACCGTGACCAGTTACAGTATGGCTCTTTATTATAAGCTGCACCATAGTGTAGCTCATCAAGATACGCTTGCTAGCTTTCAGGGTAAACAAAATGCGCAGTTAAATTAAATTCCATTTCTTAACTTATCCTGTTCTAATTTAATAACCGAGGTTTATTTTAAGTGGTTAGTTTTCATCTTGCATTCATTAAGCTAACCTTTTTTTAATAATCAAGTAAAGTACGTTTGTAAAAGTAAAATGTGTTTGTAATTAACGTCTTAGACTGAAAGGTACCGTAAATATGATAAAGGTTGTTATAAAACAAATTAACCCTTATTTACTTTCTTAGCACCGCTTCTTATTACCTGATCAGTTTATACACTTATGTAATAACTACGCTAATGGTTTTTAGGAATGAGGAAGGTTACATTGAGAGGAAGTGTACCATAATTTGTATGGAGGGAGAGTAGAAAACTACTTTAGAAAAACCACCCACAGTAAACCCGACCGAGATTCGAACCTCAATCTCCCCACCATTGGCAGTCTGGTCTACTGTGAGAGTAACGCCCTAAGCCACGTGGCCACCGAAGCGGGTGATACTTATTAACCACGAAGAAAAATGGGAAAAACTCAGGGATAAACCTTGAGAAATTACTACTCCCAGTACATCAAAACGAGATTTGAACCTTAACCCCTTCGTTGCTGGCAATCCAGTTTATGTTGAACCCGATGCCTTAGACCACATCCCCATAAGTGTAAGTATCCTACTAAATTTAACATAGATATATCCATAAGAATAAAAAACATGTACAGTGCCTTGTATTGAAGTTGCTCAAGTCTTCTGCTCAAATCCATTAGCCGCCCCCCCCCCCCCTCCCAACGACCGATTTACTGATTTGAAATCTCGAATTCCAATTTTAAATTTGATTTTAAATCCCGAATCCAAATATGAATCCTAAAATCTTTTAAAATGTTCAATTTTATCATAGCAAAAAATTTTTAATTGAATTTTGAAAAAAATTGTTAAGAGGCTTTGTTTGTACCACTGACAAACATTATTTTGTTTCCCATGTATCTTACGTCATAACAAAAGAGAATCCTTTATGAGTAAATTAACTATTTCAGTAAAATTTTTGTCCATTTTTGTCATTTTTTAAATTTTCTAAAAACACAAGTCTTATATAATTACCGTAAACAATTGCTTAAAGTTGTTATTATAAGTCAAGATATTCAATATATCTTTAAGATAATTTAACGAATCTCAAATATTTAGAGTAAGAAAGGATTAGAGCAGCTCATATATAGATTATTCAGATACAATTTTTATGATGATATGATACATTGGAAACAGAATCATGTCCTTGACCAGAATTTAAAATCAATAACTTTGGATTCGTGTTAAGCAGAGAAAAAATAATGAGACTAGTTTTTATAATTTTTATCTTAGATTATTTTAACGAATAGGTTTTTTAATACATCTTAAATTTATTGTGTGATTTTGATGCATTTGAAAGATTTCTTTAACTCTTAAGTATAAACAGAATCCTTTTGGGCTTTTCATGGATGTGCTCGTATTAGACTGTGATCAAACCTCGACGCCTTCACTCTAGGACTACAACATATTTGTCAATTTAATTCTCAACTAGAGAGAATATTGTCTAGGAAAACATTAAATAAGGTCAAATATGCCTAATTGTGAGAACAATAATACTATTTACATCACTTGTGATGGGCCTAGTGTCCTAAATATCCGTGCCATAAAGGGTTTAAAAGACCTTCTAAAACCACTATGTGCAGACACCATTGGGTGTATTATTTACTAGGCTTAGCAATAAAGGAGTTGCAAATGATTTGGTGTCAGATGTAGTTCAATTTGGTCAATACCAGAGGAAAGGGAATACTGGAAGTAATTATTTCAGCAATTGGGAAAATGAATTTATCAGAAACAATTTCCCTTTTCAGAAAGGAGAGCAGAGAGTAGTCTTAGCTCTTAGCATATTATGCTGGGTAAAATCTAACAATTTCCACAAAATGTTGCACAAACATTTTGTTATCAATTTAATAGTATGGGTTTATAACAAACTTATCGTTTGTTGGAATAGTTTAGAAATGGAAATTGCCAATAAATTCATCATTTAAGAAAGATCTCACATATTTTAAAAACATACTGAAATCTTATCAAGAAGGAAAACTCATAATATTGGATTTGGTCAAATATGCTGTCCAGTGTCCACCAATAGAGAGTATATAAGGAAATATCCTAGCTCTGCAGGTTTTTTTTTTTTTTTTGAAGGGAGCTCTGCAGTTTCGAAACCACTTAAAAATACTTAAATATCTTACAACTTTCTTTTGTGACTGTGTTAAAACTACTTTATTAGCTTGTGAAGGCTTAGAAATATGTTTCTAGCCATATCTTTGATCTCATACCTGTGACATTTAATGAAATACCGTTGAACATAAGCAAATATCTCCTTTTAATAATTATTTTGTGATAAATAAAAAAAGTTTTAAATCCTATTTATACTTGTCTATACCTTTCACCTATCTTTTGGCGTGAGCCATATTTTAAAATAAAAATCTTGAATAAAGTAGGATTCCTGGATATCTGCAAAGCGTCTGAACACTTCTTTTAAGTGAGCCGACTAAGATAAACCCATTCAGACCTCTCCATCTGTTCAGAAGGTGCTCATATCCTTTAGTTTGACTTGTGTTGAAAATACTAATCTAACGTTGGTTTAACCGGTAAATTAGCTAGATAATTATTATTCCTGAATGAGAAATCCCACCAAAGATGATTTTCTAAATTATTTACTTAAAAACAGCTTCATTGGCATGTGTTAAATAGTCGTCTTTCTAATTTAAAAAAATCATATGGTAAAATCATTGATATGGTATAATGAGTTCTCCTTTATGACTGGAAAATAGTTCTGATCCAGTTCATTGAGAATGGTGAGAAAACCAAATAGTATTTTTAGATTATCTTCAAAATAATTTATATTCCTTAGATTAAACCCTCTTATCCTGTATTTTTGAAATTATTTATTTTAAGATATGTATAGCTCAACCATATATATAATACATGTATATATATATATAAATACACACAGGCACAAAAACTAGGAACTAGAACTGTCCTAGACAGGCGCAATTTAAGTATTCTTTGTAAGATTTTAACGTGTTTCTTTGATCTACTTTTAGATTTCTCACCACGGAAGGTAGTGAGATTTGTGTCCATGGCTGTCAGCTTATCGCCTTCAAGTAAATCAAATTTTGGGAAGTGTAGCTTGATGCCAATATTTTTCACGAGATTTTATATCTCATCCTACCTACATAAAGTATTTGGTGTTATTCAAATCTATATGTTTTAATCCAACCTTTTGGAATGATTAAAGATTTGTTCAACGAAGATATTATTTTATTAATTTTAAATAAATTAATAATTTTTAAAAATTATTCTCGATAAACTCAATTTTTGGCATATATTTTGGGGTTTTCCTTTATAGGGACACCTTGAATGTTACTATGTACTGCCTACGATTGAATATCTGCAGCGTGGCTTACTCTTGAGATGGCTACATATAGCTGGTCATGGTTGAACACTGGAGTAGGAGGTTAGACACCAACTCTGTCGAGATTCTGACCCTGGGACTTATTAATTGTCATTGAAAGTGCCAGTCGTACGAGGAACTGTTGCCAGCCAAGCACAAAAGGCAAGTCTATATTAGAATGTGCGAGAACTAACCAAGGTATAAAAGCTGGGTTACCTTGGTAGGAATATGTGAGGATGGTTTATGAAAGTAAATTTTGGTTCAGATTATCTATTGTTAGGCGAGTTTCACTATACTACCCTATTTTGGTACTCAGATTTCGTAACAAAATTAATATTACATTTGTTTTCAAATTTAGTTTATGTGGAGGCATACCTGAGGGAGAAAGATTTTTGGGGAACTCATTTGGATAGTAATCCTTTTCACTTTAATTATCACAATCGATATAGTTCACGCTAGAGTAGCAAACAACTTCTTCGATCCAGTAGTTTTAGAGCCCCTTCATTGTCGTTTCTTTGACATAGTATTGACATATTTTCACATATTAATATATTTCTGCCCTCAAGATGAATATCAAAGGTTTTCTTGAATATTTAACTAGCTATAAGTTGTAGTTTGTCACTTCGATGATGTAGTTTTACAGCTTATCTTTATTGAGGAGCTGTCGGTATACCAGCTTCATAAGCAATAAATTTAGTTCGGTTATTGTGAACGCAAGCTCCCACTCATTCTAAGTGTTACAAACTCCAACATCAAAATATATATTTTAGTTTCATTTGTATTTTATCGGCTTTAGGCGATTGAGGGAATACTGTTAGACAATGACGGAAATCTTTACCCTAAATAATTACTTTACTGAAAATTTAGAAGCTATTTCTCGTTACATCTTTCAATAGTTTATCAATTATAGTTATAGCATGACTTAGTGCCATGGTCACTTCATCCCAAATCATTAGTTTTGATTCTATGATTGAAGCAGCATCGGATGAGTTCATCATCATCATCCTGGGCGTTGAATTTTCAACTAAAGGGATTGGTAGCTTCATTTAAGACTGATATGTCCACTCTCCCTTTGAAAAGTGAGGAGCTATACTATCATAATAAACAACAAAATAAAGAATAACTACACCAAACTAATAAATATATACACACATTAAAAGCAGGAGAAGAAATATATGGTAAATAATTTATTTTTAAAATGCAATTTTCACATTAGACGATTTGAAAGCATCATAAAAAAGGCTTAGGAACACCCATTTAGCTTAATATATTTTGTAATAAACGAATTTTATTATATCCTAAAATTTTACGCTCTAATCATGTTAAAAAGGCAATTCCAATAGAGATATATAAATTATATAAAATCTAAGCAACAATTACCTCTGTTACAGAAAAAAAAGATATAGTAATAATATATTTCACAAAGGATAATAAATGAATTAATATACCCTGTTACAGAAACGTAATGATAAATGAGCCTCATGATTTTTCAAAGATCATAATGGTTAAATGAGCCGTAGCACATTAAAATGAAAACTTTATTAAGTTCTGTAGTGCTTAGATAGGTCCAAGTTATCATCTCTGTTTTTAGCTATGCAACGCTAATGTACCCCCTCTTTAAGACAAGCATTGTTTTTATGATCGTTATAATTTTAAGGGTTTTATTAGTCTGTGGTATCGGTAAATGGGGGATTTTGATATCTGAAAAATGGCTTAATGTAGGCTTATCAGTAAATACTGAAAATTTAGCTTTTCTAGTAAACATAAATTTTCTTTTAGTATCTTAGAACCCGCCTTTGTGGCGTAGTTAGCTAACGCGCTCGTCATGTTGAGCTAGACTGCCGAGGACGGGGAGATTGAGGCTTGAATCTAGGTCAGGTGAACTGGGAGGTTTTCCACTCTCCATTCGCGCAAATGTGGGTTAACTTCTTCTAAATTCAACCTTCACAATTCTAATCCATTAGCGTAATTAGTACTTAATCGTATAACCCATATGGGTAGTAAGATAGGGTGCTAAATAAAAATAAATTAAAATATACTATCTTAGGACATTCTGAATCCTCTATTTCATCCAAATCGGACTCAATTTATACGTTACGTATGCCATCACTTATTTTTAAAGTTTCGGAACCATCTCATAAATATAGCATGATCAATAGCGTCCATATACCAAATGTAAACTCTCTAGGACTCTTATACAGTACGTTTCGTCCTCCATTTGGATTTTTCAAGTTTTAATTTCTATCATTTATATGTCAAGGAATTTAAAACTCAGAATATACAAAACAATAATTTTACTGGCTGTTCTTTATCGGTGTGAAACGTGGTCTCTAGCCTTGCATGAAAAAATTAAATTTAGGGTGTTAGAAAACAAGGTGCTTAAGAAAATATTTGGCAATTATATCTTGAGTTCCCAGTGCCATAAAGTAGACTAAATAATTAGGGATAGCTTGGAACTTACATATGAAAGAAGATCATAAGGAATGTATCATATTTATTTATAGAAAAATGGCAAATCACAAATACACAATCCCTTTTGATGACGGTGATGCTCTTTTATCTAACCTTTTTTTAAAATAAGTGTTCAGAGGTTAAGTACCACATCTCCAATATTTCCGGAAATTAATTACAAATGTGTGTTATGGACTTTGTTTTTACTATCAAATATAATACTTCCGGAGAGATTTAAAAAATAAAAATGTTGGCATCGCCAAGCAAACCAAATCTATGTAAACACACGCAGCAAGGTTGAAGGAACGCGTCCACACATACCGCTGCTCTGCGGGCTGGTCTAGCTTTAGGTGCAACTTAGAGGAGAAAAGACGGCTAAAAAATTTCCGATGGAAAAAAAGAACACAACACAAGATGAACTAAATAAGAACGACAAGAATAGAGAAGAGAGAACAATGAAGAGCAGAAAAAGAAAGAAAGCAAGCAAGAAAGAAAAAAAGCCTAGAAGATTGGTATGCAGTACACAACAACAGCCCCCCCAAAGAAGGGGGTGGGCGGACGTGTGCGAGGGGGTTGAAGAAGTTAGGATCAATACAAGGAGTTTGGCCTGGAGGGGGACCAAGGAAATGTTAGTGGGCAAGGTATGGGTGGAAAAACCAGGACTGTGTGGTCATAGAAGAAAAAAATAGTCTCACTACATGCATACTTTGAAAACAGTGTTTAAAATGGAATATTTTCTTTAAAAAAATTTGTTTGGAAATTATAAAGATTGAAATAATAATGTATGTTGAAATGTCTCTATTGTAAATAAATTTAGGTTTATTTTTAAAAGTTAACTTTTCTACACATCACACGACTTAAAAACCAACTTATATCCGACGCACTAACACTCCACTCTCTATAGATAAACCCAGCGTCGATATAGATAAAGTACTTTGTTAGTGAAAATTAAGAAATCGTGAAAGGTCTAGAGATTAAGACGGAATTTTTTATGTACCGTACATCCGAATTCCAAAAAGTTGTTCTTACAAGTCCAGTACATGTATACTATATATACCTGAAGTAATAGTAGAACTTATTTAGTGGATTTTGTTCAAATTTTATAGTTGAGTGTCATATGGTCATATTTTTGGATGAAATGTTTATTTTTAATTTAGCTCTACGATTAAGGTTAGTTAAGTGATTATTGATTTTTTAATTAAATTTTTTCTCGAAAATAGCTGTAACAACTTTTTGCCAAGCTTTCATCAATG
>JAVRXN010000010.1:77789875-77790922 GCA_033556935.1 Timema podura
CGTTGGGCGGAAACCCCAGTCTGGCCTGGGCCTTTTTCAAATATTATTGAGAAAAGTATTGACTATTAGGATCTGAGTTGCGATGAAAACCAATTAATATTCATGTTCAATGAAACAGATTTTTTGTTCAAACAAAGATCTGATGGTTTAGTTTGACAGGGGGCATTTTTAAATAGTAATTAGTGAGGGTAAAATTAAAAAAAAAATGGTATGGTACACCGTACAGACTTCTCTCGCTTTTTTCTTAAAACAGACCTTTACTAAAAAAAATCGCAAAATTTGTGAAAGGAAAAATAATTTATACATTTCTTAGAAACACTACAGCAAGATCACAAATGAACTAAATACAAAGTTACTTACGTACTCTATGGGATTAGAACAGGAATACTGTTACAAAATAAATAAAATTTTTTATTTTAATGGTTTTTACAACTTTTCAATGATAATTTTTTTGTATTTCATATATTTGTGGGGAATAATGGGAAAATTGGAAAAATTTTTCCCAGTAAGGTATCATCAGTCATTTTCATGAAAAAAAAAAAAAAGGGAAAACCATCATATTTTTAACCCAAAAAACGGGGCTAAATATAAAATTTAAACAAAAACGTTAGAGCAAATTTCAAGAAAATTTATATTTTCTTTTTTTTCCCTTCATAAAATACCCTTAAATCTAGGGTTTGATATAATTCCCAAAAAACCCTCGGGGATCTTATCAAAAGCCCCGATACCAGGTTTTTCCCCAATCTATAAAATAGTTTTGACTATAGCCCGAGGACAAACGGGCAAACGATGGCATTCAAACACTTTTTTTTTTTTTTTTCAGCGGGTCATGAAAATCGACATTTATAAAAATCTCAAGTTCATTTTTTTACGATCCAAAACTTTCTCTTTGAGGTGCGAAAAAAAGTAATAATAAATTTTGGTTCCCCAAATTTGGAAAGCCAGGAACAGCCTCTCTCTCTCTCTCTCTCTCTCTCTCCTCTATAAAATAATAAAATTTTAATATATATTATATATAATATATATATATAACATTGTTGATTTTTT